>PKRV01001720.1:24514-287061 GCA_003709505.1 Hyphantria cunea | reverse complement strand
TTTGACGTGGTGGAATGCCTTTACGCACTTCGCTCCCCCCCTGCGGGTACAGGGGCTTCGCTTCGTGTGGGACTCCTGACTGACACCAGCCAGACTACCCACTAAACCACCACGGTGTGCCACTCTGCGCCTGAGACGGGAGGGATCCGGGAACCGCTTTCTTACGCCATCCGGACCCAACCATTGAAACCACTAGGCCAACCGTGTAGTCGATCATTATTATGATATTGTAAAGGTATCCGACTAATTTTGGACTCGATTAATGTTGATAAGGGAGTAGATCAAAAGTAGCTTTAATTTCATCGTCAATCTTATGTAGTTATGAATACCTATCATAGAAAAAATTTAATTAAAAAAAATTACTAAAGCAAATCCTAATTGCTTCTGCTTCTATATCTATTGTAATTTGTGAGTTTCAAGTAAATTTTTGTAAGTTTTCGGATCGGTCAAAGTCGTGATTTTGTAAAAATAATTATATCATGATGGTAAATTAATTTATTTCTCTTTGTTATAAGTAGGTACTGGCTTCTTCTTTTAAAAGCATTAGTCTAGACACGCAATTGGTTTTAGGCAGTATTTCCACAAAGAACCACTTACCGTACCTCGACAAATGTAAGAATGTCCTAGAATATCATTTTGATTTTATTTTGTTACATAGAAATCTAACACACGAAAATCTTTGACGACGGCGAAGTTAATATGACTTTATGACTTGTCATGTTTTAAAATTCACGCTCGAGCAACTCAGAGTTCAATTTAAAAAAAAATCAAAGGAAGGTAGACTTAAAATAAATAAAAATTAAGACAAAAAATTCTTTGACGAAGGTAGCTATATATGTGTGTGTATATATATATGATTATTTACAGTATTGTGTATATCAGTCTGCTGCTGGACACAGGCTTCCCAAAAGAGGTGTACATGATTTGTTTTATTTTGTTTTTTAGATATACAGGAAATAAATCTAAAAACATATATTTAAAAAAAATCAATCATAATAATTTAAAATCCAAAAATTAATATGTTTGTAAAGCAAAGGTAAATTTGTGATTCAAGATAATTATCGAAACATTTGCATTGAAAGAGCGTTAGAATAGAATCTCAATTTCCAGACATGACTGTCATTCGCATAGCTTCAGGCAAACATGCGGTCTGCATTAAATACGTTCTAGATACCTTCGATTGCAGACGTTGATTTCATCGTCATCGCAAGCTTCGCGGCTTTGAGTGGCTGCTTAGTGTGGCCGGCGTTCCTGATGGTTTGGATTGTGGTTTTTGGGTTGATAAACGCTTTCAATAACGGATCATGTAGTCAATGCTTTTTGTAGAATAAATAAAGCAACGAGATTATCCCAATGTGGTTAATATAGAATCTCGTGAATGCTGTAAGTACCGATAAAGTTAAATCACATTTCAAATAAAGTCCACTGAAGTAAAAGTAATAGTTAAACTTAGCTTATAGCTAAGTTTAACTTGTAGCTACTTTTAACTTGTAACTTGTAGCTAGCAATGACACAATACCTTGTAGTATAATTACTTGTAGTTAACAATAACAAATGAATTAATAACAATCATAACTGGCTAAAGTTCAACTTCGAGTGGTTCTACAAAGCGTTCTGTCCGTTTTAAAGTTACGTTATGAATATTTTAATAGGACAGGGTTCTTAGTATCTGTGACTTTATGGTTGTATACACAGCCAGATTCAATGTCCATAGCATTTTCCTGTCTGTCACCTGAAAATTTCATCTCAATTTAAGCAAATTGCACCGATTGAAAAGTTGCTTTATTTGGATCGAAACACCTATAATTTTCATTCCATTAATGTTTCAACGAAAATCCTTATCTTACTATTGAGGAAGTGAGGAATGGAGAATAGAGTTTACTTTTAGATTTAAAAGCTAAATACAACCATAACAAAGACCAAAATTACACTTACCTAAAATTAACATTTATTTGGGTTAAGACACGAGAAGCATAATTCTGAAAAATACAAATAAACTCTAACCATTTCTAACTGGTGCTTAATGTAACCATGTCTATACTTCTCGTATACGTACATATACATACATACTTCTATACTTGTCGTATACGTACATATATATCATAGATAAACTACGCGCAAACATAGTATCATCATATCACACAATGATTCATCTTAGGTATCAAAGCTATCTCGGAGGCAGCGTTGCTAGCGATGGCGGCGTTCTCACAGATGGTGAGCCGCATACGGCGCCTCGGCCTGGAGGTGGCCCTCAACAAGTCGGAGGCCATAGCTTTTCATGGCCCCCGACGGGTGCCGCCACTGGAGTTGCACATGTTGGTTGGAGGGGCTCGTATCGCTGTCGAGCCCACCCTAAAATATTTAGGACTGGTGCTCGAAAGCTGGTGGGATTTCGGCCCCCACTTCCGGCAGCTAGCGCCCAAGTTGTTGGGCGCGGCTGGGGCGCTGTCAGCGCTGCTTCCCAACGGGATGGACCCCAACGCCGCTTGCAGGCGGTTGTATGAGGCGATCGTGCGGTCAATGGCCGTATATGGGGCCCCAATTTGGGCGGCCGACCTGACGGCTGGTTCAATCACCGTTCTGCGGAAGCCGCAGAGGGTGATGGCCGTCAGACTCGTAAGGGGTTATCGCACGATCTCCTTCGGGGCAGCTTGCGTGCTGGCCGGATCTCCGCCCTGGGACCTGGGGCAAAAATCCTCGCATCGTTACATAGATGGCGCGAGGGCGCGCGGGCCCGCGGCGAGGGACTGACGCAGCGAGTTATCGAGCTACGTCGGTCACAGCTACGCGAGGTCCTGGTGGTGGAATGGCGGGACAGGCTTTCAAGCCCTTCTGCCAGCCTCGTCACCATCGAGGCCATCCGGCTAGTGCTCGACCTGTGGCTCGGGAGAAGGCACAGCTCCCTCTCGTTCCATGTGACGCAGGTCCTCTCGGGGCATGGCTGCTTCGGGCGGTTCCTGTGTCGCATAGGCAGAGTTCGGTGTCACCACTGCGTCGACTGTCGGGAAGACACGGCGTGGCATACGCTGGCAGGGTGTACCGCTTGGGAGGAGCCGCGCCGTGCCCTCATCGCTGTAGTAGTCAGTGACGTAGTGGTGTCCTCCTGCGAAACCATCATCACGCAAAAGGAGGCTGCGGAAAGGGAGAGGGAGATGATGACCTTTTCGATCCGGTTGACTTTTTTCCCTGAATGATTTTGGTCATCGTATCGCCTTAACCACTAAACCTATTTTAATGAACGTGGTGTTAGGATATTCATAATAATAGCCTGAGTTTACCTAGTCGGGTACTAGCTTTTTTAAATTTTATTGTTTATAAAATAGAGACAAAATATAGTAGATGAGAGGTGGATGAGACTCTCTCACGATAAAAACGTTTTAATTCTTTCTAAGTATTAGTAAAAACCTACACGGCTTAAGCGAAGCAATCTGTTTATGTTTATGTATATGGGTAATGTGCTGAACAATAAATTAAAAAAAGCTGTTCAACAGTGAACTATTAAAGAGTTTTGATGATACCTATAAACGAGCAATTCTTGTCTACATATATACATTATAAATACTAGCTCTTGCCCGAGGCCCTGCCCGCGTGTATCTCGGTTATAGCGTTAAAAAGAAGCCTATGTCCTTTGTCAAAAACCAAGGTATTTCCATGCCAAATTTCAATTAAATCGTGATAAGCAAAAGCGTGATAGACGGACAGTGTTAGTTTTGAATTTATATATATGTGACGGCGCGCTGATATTTATCAATACGTGATTATGTATCCTAAATAATATTATTGTTAAATAACGTCTCAGCTTAATCATGGCTTGATTTATTAATTGTTTTAGTTGTAGTCGATTCTGTAAGAAATGTTAAATATTACTAAAATAAGAGCGGGGTAACCCCGAATAGAGTAGTAGGTGTCACCACTAGTAATGGCAGCTGGCATTCTACGGAAAGCCACCGTACGAGGTGCACAAGTGCTAACCTATTGGCTCTTAACTTATCCTAATCTTGCCAGTCGCGTGTGATTTTGTGTGAACTTGTAATACAACTAAATAATAAGATGTTGGACAACACAACTGTGCTCTTATTTTGAAATTCCTGCCGTTGCACCGCTCACAATGGCATGCGATAACCAAGACCGATATGAGGCCCCGTCCGACGCCTTACCTATTATATATCAAAGAGGACCCAAAGAACATATTGTGCAGGATCTTTAGGGGGTTCGACAGCTGATGGCACTTCTGGCACCACTTTAAAGTCCGGTCCCCAAGCTAGTTAGTACAGCGCGTGCATTGACACGGTTACTGCCGTGAGAGGTAACACGCCCACATGTTACATGAGGGGGTCCGATGATTTCTTCAGTAGACTAGCGGGTCTTGTGCGGTCTACGGCCCTTTATAGGGCCGCAGTATGAGCGGAGACCCTGACTGAAATGAGTATTAGCCATCAAGATCATAAAGGGGTACCACACGATCTCCTTCGAGGCGGCAGGTCTTCTGACCAGAACTCCACTATGAGACCTGGAGGCGAGAGCCGTGGTGGCTTTTTCAGTGGCGCAAAAAGGCACAGGAGTTCGTTAGGAGTCCTGAGACTCGAGAGAACTCAACTTCGAGAAATCGAAGATCAAAAATACCAACTCCACCTGGTCCTACTGGAGGAATGCAAGGAACGACTTGCGAAACTAAACGATGGGTATGCCGTCATTGCAGCAGTAAGACCCGTTATGGAAGATTGGTTTGAGAGGCATAACGGGATCCTTTCATAACGGCTGAAACAGGTGACCGTGTCTGTATGCGAGCTAACAATGCTTACGAAGAAGATGACGGTCCGTCAGGCTAGGGAGCAGGCCAGGTAACGCAGACGACTCAGGTGCCTGAGATCATGAAACGATCTATGTCCTCCATAGGCGTAAGCCTGAGAGTGTCAGGTGAGGCTATCTGTCACCCCCGTAGAAGTAAGCGAGGGTGGTGGAACAAGCGCTACAAAGTGCTCACGTCCTTTTCTATTTTAGATAGAATACGGACGTCAGGGTTCTAAGGACTTCCTAATGGAAGTACATCTGGTTCCCCGGCTTCTAGTACCCGAGAAGGTGTTCGGTTTTTAGTCGGTTTGACTCCGACTCCAAGTCCGACATAGCCAAGAGTTTTGGCGGAAAAGAAGGTGGTTTTGGCGGTGATAAATCGAACTAGCTTGGATTTCTTGTAAAAAAATTAACAAGCGAAGCTCGGTCATCCAAGCCCTATTGTTAAACTGATTAGAGTATCTGTTTGCACCTGAGCTTAATTTTGCACCATCTTGAATATTAAGATTGCGTGTTTTGCTAGTCAGGAGTACGAAATCGTTGGTACTTCGATATTTATTATAATTTTATTTGTATACTTCTACCTTTTTTTTACTTATTTGCTACTGCCATTTAACTATTGTATTACAAAACGTAAAAAGATATGCAAAGAACGGCATCAAAGGGTATTATCACTTTAAATATTGTTTTAATTGAAATACTAAGCTCCAGTGTATCCGCAAAAAATACAGTACCAAAATTAATTCGGTCACATTTTATATTCGATATATGAAACTTTTTGGGACTCAAGGCCAATCATTGTTAAAACCTTAACTATTCGTGAGAGAGCCACACTTCGCCATGAATGGGCCAGCTTGACCGAAGGTATATCACGGCCTCACAAACAGCGCTGTGTTTCACCGAGTGAGTGAGGATACCGGAGACCCATACCCCAATCTCTCCTCGCAGCCGCCTCTACAGCCTCCAGCCGGATCAGCAACACATTTGTGACGCCTTTGGTGGTGCGGGTGTCCATTTATACCATCATGATGTAATTGGCAAACGAGCTGACGTGTCAGCCAACCAAGCGTGTGTCAACTACATCATACAAAAAAAAATGAAGCTTTATCCTTTCTAAATCTTAGAAAAACTACTTACTATATTGAATAGCTATTTTAAGGTGGAGGGTCATTGAAAAACTTTACGATGAAAATCCACTTGTTCGATTTTACCTCCCACAATTCCAATAACTGTTCAAGAACAATTATATACTTAAGTGCTACGTCAAAATGGCCATTAGAGGTACAGCAATGGTTGCGCATTATAGCAGTCTGACACTAATATTTTTCAAATGAGCTAAGAACATTTAAAGACCAACAGACAGACAATACATTCTGGAATTAAAATCACTTGCACTGATTCCACTGTTTTTCATCTACACCTGACCGGTTTCGCCTCATGGTATCATCAAAGGTCCATACATTTTTACTGACATGTAGAGTTTGTGAATTTAGGGTTCATAGAGGTAACGCGTGTAGATGCAGAAGCTTGGCTCTACATGAGATCTGACATCTTTTTCACATGTTAAGCCATATGTAGTCGTCTTGGCAACATTTTACACGAAAAAGGCTTTAGTGGGATTTTTATTTTATCATATATCACGCTATGATACTTTGAACAGTTAGTTGACTAGGAGATGAAACTAATTGAGTGACGTAATTTGAGACACCTGTCTTTTAGTTCGTTTTACTTATTGTGCATGCCTTGTTTTGTTGACACATAGTAAAATCCCTTCGGATCTCTGACTCCTCGCGGAATCAGGAGCCTGCTATATGATGATTCCATTAAATACCACCTCGGCAGCCGGTCTCAGGCGCCCTGCTCTGCAGAGGACCCGGAACATGCTATAGCCTGTTAAAGCCTGGAGGACCTGAAGCCCAGGATTGACGTCGCGCCTATTTAGAGTCGCGGAGAAGGTTAGGCCTAGGCTCTTAATCTAGCTCCAGAGATCTCCACTCTCTCGCAGCTTGCGACCCTGTGGTCGCTGGTATTGCCGCCGATGTTGTCGACGCTCAGGAAAGAGCCGAACCCCGACGCTTATTCTTCGACTATATATCGTGTGGTGGTTGTCATTTTATGTTTTTGAGCTCCTGATGGAAGGGTCCTTGACCTCTTGGAGTTGAGATGATAACTTTTTTGATAATATAAGAGAGTGATGAAGCGGTTTTATCTAACCAAGATATTATTAGGTTGCTCGGCATAGTTTTTATTCTTTAATGCTTTGCTGTTAGTTGATACTTTTTTTTACATAAGTACGTTGTTGTTCTTTTTTTAAATCATAACTACCGCATTAGGAATATATATATCCTGTACCGCGGGGGACTTTACAAATATAGATGATACGTGTACCAGACCTTATGTTCATTTGGTAATGTTGAATCGTATCGAGTACCTTCATATACATAATATTTTATTCTAATGGAGGGGTACGACAGTATTTGTGATCAGGCGCAACGCCACAGTAGCCGGTGGAACGAAAATTCCTTTCTTACGCATCACGCCGCTAACAGATTGAGAATTGCGCTCGACGTTTTATATCGCTACCTCCTTAATTTTAGATTGTTACTTTCTATAGTATTTACTATATTTTACAATAGATTTTTGTCGCATCTTTACTTTGTTCAATTCTGTTCGTGTTTAAGTGTTTCTCGTGTGACTGTAATTTCTGTGTTCAAATATAACTCTAATTCGTATGTTTGTTTTTTTGTGTAACACCTACCTTAGAAACTTTTGGTGCGGACTTTCAATTGAGACTATCCGTGAGTTACTGTAAATCAGAATAACCATTACTTACACATCCGACCTATAATACAAACACAATTAACACCGAGACTCAAAACACCAATTTGTGGATCACACAGTGTGGTCCCATTTAGGATTTAAACCTACAATGCAAGTATAAAGCGAGACGTGGCAACCACTTAATAATAATTCCATGTACCATTAAAATTCTAAGGAAGTTTTCACTTGGCTTCCATGGATAATGATGGTATTAAACAAATTTGAATATTTTGTTCGAAGAACAGGTTCGCGTATCGTGGCTCAAACATAAAAATACGATTCTGGCAATTAAACGAAGACTCCAGAACTTACAGGATAATAATGTAAAATTATATTTCATTTACTTATATATTTTAAAAAATGTTTGCCGTGGATTATGGAGACAACACCTACAAGGTGGTTAGACCTGGTGAGTATCGCAGGCAACCGCTGGATGCAAGCAGCACTGGCTGAAATGATAATGAAGAAAGACCTCGGTAAACACTCAATGAGGCTCAGGATAAAATTCTACAAAACAATTGCTAATTCTTAAATCTACAAAAAATAGAAAGTTTATTGGTTTTTTTACAGGTGCTAATTTATTTACCTATTTCAATCTAGCTGCTAGCTGATGTAAGCCAGTTTGCAAGAAAAACGTAGTTCAACATTTATAATAGTTGCCTTTAAAACTACACTACATATTCGTATCATTTACTTTTACACCCAACTATGGCGAAGGGAAAAGGAGGGAGAGGAGGGATAATAATTCAGACAATCTATGTACAGTGAGTATTTTTATATGATCGACTGTGGCTCCTAAACTACTGAACCGATTTAAATTAATGAGATGTCAATAGATTTGTAATAATTGCTCGAGTGTTATACGGAATATAAATTTCATCACAAGTTTTCAAATAGTCGAGTTATAGTCTTTTGGACTTTTTAAGTATATTAATGAGGACATGAGATTCTTACACATGTATATATGTAGTATAAAAACTATTTTGATTGATTGTATAATTCTTTTTAATACGTGTTAATTATTGTAAGGACAAGGTTAGTACAAAAAAATTAAAGAAAGCCGGAGCTATTATATTTTTTTGACCGCTATGTCGTATACACTGCAGCCCTAAGTTAACACGGGCTTACTAAAATAAGTTTTTTGGTAATTCAGAAGGTTTTCACGTAAATGAATATAGCCGTACGAAGTTCGTCGGGTCACCTAGTTATTAAGAAACAGAAAGGCTCTAATGTCTGGATAATGTCACTTCAAGGAAGTATAGAAGGTATTCTGCTCACACGGTTGCCTACACAGACACTGAGCTCTTAGCAGTCAGCATGTGGCATTCCAGCGGAACACCACGTGTCATTCTTCAGAATTTGACAAACAGTCACCGTCGTGTCGCACTTTGCTAATATTAGTTAGCTAATTTTTGGGTATGACCCTAATGATAATTTCATAATGATTACTAAAATCAATTGTTATTAAACATTCAGGTGTAAAATATTTTAATTGGTTCCATTGAAACGAAATCCCTTAAAAGGAAATGTTTTCTCGACTAAATTTGTAGAGAATCGTGTAATTTCGTTGCTACCTAAACTTCAAAGTACAATTCGTTGGAAAGGAATAACGTAAAAAGCAAATTATAAATGTACACCTATATGCTTGCAATTAATAATTATTGGGAAATACATATTCTGACTTTGATTCTCATAACTCATTATTATTAATATTTATTAGGAATTACATATAAACATAACAGTATACATACAACAATTTTGTTGGATACGAGCGGCGCAGGACTGGTTGTTTTGGAGAGCTTAGGGGGAGGCCAATGTCCAAAAGTGAACTTCCTTCGGGTAAGCTAATCACTATGAAAGCCGGGACAGCCTGCTGATTTGGTGGCGGCTCACTGGCCCTTCGTGTTGCTGGACGAGGCGGGCAAGTTGTTCGAGAGGGTGGCTTCTGTTCGCTTACATGGATCGTTGGGCAGTGGCCCGCCAGGCATGATCACCTCGCCTGGTCGGAGGATCCTCCCTTTGAGTTGGAGGAACATATGACCGTTCTTCCACAGTGGTGACCCCGACGTGATTGGAAGCAGCCTTCGAAGGAGCAGATCAACAATAAGCGCGCCACCATCATGTTCACTCCCACAGCAAGTCTCAGCCAGCCAGCAACCTCGACCTCAACAGGGATACACCACATGCAGGAAGCGACCGCTCCAGCCTGGTTTACCCCTACGGCCTCAACAGCGTCTAAGCTCAGCACACTGCAACTACGGNGAGGATCCTCCCTTTGAGTTGGAGGAACATATGACCGTTCTTCCACAGTGGTGACCCCGACGTGATTGGAAGCAGCCTTCGAAGGAGCAGATCAACAATAAGCGCGCCACCATCATGTTCACTCCCACAGCAAGTCTCAGCCAGCCAGCAACCTCGACCTCAACAGGGATACACCACATGCAGGAAGCGACCGCTCCAGCCTGGTTTACCCCTACGGCCTCAACAGCGTCTAAGCTCAGCACACTGCAACTACGGTCCATGTAAGCAGAGCATTTCTCTCCCGTCTATGCAGCAGCCAGCCACTACGCAGCAATCGCCCCGACGGACTGGGGACTTCACCGCACCACCGCACACCGCATATCATCCCGACTCACTGGGATCAGCGGACTTCAGCCCCGACTCACTGGGACTAGCGGCATTCAGTTCCGACTCACTGAAACTTGCTGCACTCAGTTCCGATTCACTGGAACTACTCACTCCTGGCACTGGCAAGCTCCGCAATAGAGCACAGACTGCTGACTCATCAATCGACCTCCGGTCTTGGAGAGAGACAACGCTATCCACCGAAGATACACTGAACTACAGAGTAACGTAGTGCACGAAGAAGCTACTAATCCTGCATCGCGCAATAGAAGTTCTCGCGCCAATAAACATATATACAACTTACCAACATCAACCATTGGGCAGTGGCCCGCCAGGCATGATCACCTCGCCTGGTTGGAGGATCCTCCCTTTGTATTGGAGGAATGTGGAAGTCGCCACACTAATAACCGGATAAGCCATTTATTTTACAAAATTTTATTAATAAATTAACTCATCTGTGCAGGCTTACCTATCACAAAGTGGTCATGACTATTTTTATGGCATTATTTATAAATTTTTTCGCAGCAAGTGTTATATTTCCGTGCTATCTTTATTTTGATACCAATTTTAACTGACTATCAGCTCAGTGGGCTATATCAATTTTCTAGTTTTTACCTGTTTGCCCATATTTATCGATCACATTCATACAATCGAGCAAATTATATAAAATACAGAGAATTCAACAGGCTACTTGGCGTTCATAAACAATATCAAAGATTCGACAGCAATAGCCACGATTTCATATGGGTGGAAATTTAATCCCTAAAAAATGACCAAGAATACATCAACATACTGAAAAAGAATTATAGAAACAGCACAAGCAAAGTAAAACTCAAAACCAGTAGGAAACCCTTCAAAATTTAACGAGGCGCAAGACAGGGCGACCCTCTATCACCAAAACTTTTAAAAAGGCTACGAAGAGGCATACTGATAACTAAAGACTTGGAGCAAATGGTAACGAAACTCGACCAGGAAAGTCAATAAGTTGAACTTAACATGAACACAATCAAAACAAAAAATAATGACCGACAAATACAGACTGTGTTGACAGATATATTTATCTGGAGAAACAAGTATCATTTAATACAAACAGTATAACAGAAGAAGTACGACTACACGGTTGGCCTAGTGGTTTCAGTGGTCGCCACGCCACTTCCTACTACGCCAAGTGTTGTGGGTGTGATCACTTTGTGTGATCCATAAATTGTTGTTCTAAGTCTGGGTGTACTTTGTGTCCGTTTCATGTATGTTTGTAAAGATCCCCGCGACATAGGAATGTATATTCCTAAGGCGGGAGAAAAAAAAAGTAAAGCGAAGAACCACTGTAACGGGTCGCATCAAATGTTTGTATGATCTGCAAATATTTGTTTCGGAGTTTAGGTGTCTTCTATGTATGATATGTATGTATTTACAAAGAAAAAGTATATAAGTATTATATCAGTTGTCTAGTACCCATAATACAAGCTCTGCTTAGTTTAGATGGCGTTGTTTGTTAGATGTCGGAAATATTTATTTTATTTATATTTATTAAAATAATAATGGAACTATAATATAAGTCCCAGTTTATAGCGTTATAAATACGAAAATCGTCTATAATCGTCGTTATAAGTACATACTTTTAAGTACTAAAACTCATAAATTGAGAGCGATATTCTACTCGTTACGTAAAGATCTTAAAATCAACATAAAGACAGGGTGTGATTAATTATGATTGCTGATTCTTATATTACAGGTTTTAACACAAGCACGATAAGTAAGTGTTCCTAAAAAATGTAATTATTACTAGTTTCTCATTTTTTTATGCATTTACCTAACTACCTATCTGGTTGACTTGCCTAGATATATATATATATATATAATATATATATATATTTCAAAATGTCTATTGTTTATTGTGATTTATTCTTCTGATTAAAAGGACTAGCTACTTAAAAAATAAAATTTACATATTTGAAAAGTAAATGGAAGTTGATACCGTTTCAGCTATAAGTGTAATATCATACGGTACTCATAAGAATTGTTTTAAAGATAATAGTTATTATCCTACTTGTCTAAGTTAAAAATGTTCAGAAGTCAACAAGTTAAGATTATTTGCACAGTGTCTTTGAAGAACACTGTGTTAAATAACTTCGAAGTGATTGTTATTATCAATGAGTTTAGCCCATCATTATTATTTGGGACATGACTGAATGTATTTGTTTGATGTGGCTTACATAAAAAAATCAAAATCAAAAAAAGAAATCAGAGGGTGAAGTGCGGCAAAGCGCGATGCGTGCGCTGTGGCCTGCTGAGCTGGCACGGTTTCAGTGCGAAAAGATTATATCCCCTGTCGAATGGAGCGAGTGAGGATCATTCGTCGTCCTTATGTTTAAGAAAAACGGCCAGGTAGATTTTTTCTCAATGTCAAATATATTACATCATTTTGTGATCGTACATGGATTTATATCTTTTAGAGTTTCGAGTACTTCGGCGCAGTCAACCATACTTAAACTGCTACGCGTATTTTCTCAGTTTGGCTTGCCATATGAACTAGTTTCCGAACGGTCAACCCTTCAGTGGTGCGGTATTTAAATAATATTTAAGTGCAAATTATACAAAGCGTATTACTATAAGCCTAGCAGTAACTGTGCAGCAAACGCCTTTAAAATTATAAATGCGAATAAGAAAAAAACACAGAATCAAGACCTTTCTGTTTATTTATCGATCAATCCCTCACATCATTATGAGAAACAGTCCAGCCAAGTTGTTGTTAGGAATCTATCCATGTTTTTAGACCTAGTATAGGAGACGTTGTAATGCCAAAACAAAATTTGCTTAAAGGAGTTATAAAGGAGGATGTGAACACCAAGTTTTTGTAATAAACAATCTGTATTTTGTTGTTTACAAGTAATACATTCAATTATACATGGGAAAAGGGAACCGTTACGGTTTATGCATTATATATATCATCAACAACCCATAATGTCCCAGTGCTGGGCTCGGGTCTCCTCTCAGGAGAGGGTTAAGGCCATACGTCCCCACGCTGGTTAAGTGCGGGTTGGGGACTGGCAAGACAACGTTGTAGCTACGTAATCTTACCATTGGATGTTTTTAAGCCGCCCGAAGGCCTCCAACTAAGCTTCACGACTGTTATCCTATGATAACAACCGGGACCGACTGCTTAACGTGACCTCCGAATCACGGAGACGCTTATGGTAACATGCCACCAGCGGAAACCCATCCAGGTACTGACCGCGCCGTCGTTGCTTGCCCTCGCTGATTGTGTGCAACTGGGCTATGAGCGTCCGCATTATATATATACAAAATATAAAATATGTATAATACAAAAAAACACATTTACCACCTCCGTTTAGATACTCATACTACACACAAAATAAATTGTTGTGACGAGTAATCTTTTAGATGTACATAAATATAAAATAAGTGATATAGAGCAGCATGTTTTAAGTGCTTACAATAGTAACGACAACACTTCTATCGAACCCGAGAGCGAGGCTCCATCAATAAACCCAAATACTCTCGACTCTTAATCTCGTGAAGGCCATGTGTCGAGCACGAGAAGTTCGCTCTCCCAGCCACTACTAACTAATGAGCATATTTCTACATGCACTAAAAGGGTGCGACGGCCACCAGAAAGGTTCGGTTCTGAAGTAGATTAAGTAGAAAACACACATATTTAGAAGAGTTTAGTTTTTTTTTGTTCAACTTTAGTCTTGAGTTGAGTCATGAAGTTGTTTCTTTTTGTTTTCTTGTGCTTATTTGAAAGATATTTGTATTAATTATAAGCTTAATGTTATTAGAAGAGACTTTCTCGGTTTATTATTTTCTTTGGTTTACAATTTTATGGTGGAGGAAAGAAACAGATATAGTATTAAATAGTAATAGCCATAAATATATTTTGATAAATTGGTGGGAGAGGGTGTGTATTGTAAATAGGGTATTTAAACGTAATGTTTTGTTTGTCTACCGACATTTCAATAATGATCAGTCTCGTATCTCGTTTCATAGTTTGTTTAATTACGTTCGTTTTCTTATAATATAGAATATAAACCATCTAGCGCTTGTTTTATTTATTTATATTTTATAATTTGTAATTAACGCATTTGAACTGCACAGCTATACAGTACTGTTATAAAACTTTTTCAAGGAAATCATACAATATTTATATGAATATAACAACATGCTCTTATCTCTTATTCAAAATAAGTGATTAACTTGCTGAAATTTACTTCTTATAAGGAGACTGGACCTGCCTAAGCAATCTTGCTTTCATGCCGTGTAAATTGCAATCATCCAACCAATTTACGCACCCTTTTTCAATATTATAATATATCATGTTTGGTATAACTGTTACAAACGGGTCTCTATAGGCTGGATGTAACACCAAGTAATCATTTCTACCGTTAGATTCTATAAATGGTTTATCTAGAAGGGCAGATTTCTTATGAGCCAGTGCGGCTACCAGTTCCTTCTCTATTAGAGACGCTTCATCGTCATGTAAGTCTACGTTCTCTATGTTAGTGTCACTTTCATGTGGTCCTCTTAATAGTGCATTTATCTCACTATTACTGGGAATAGGTTTATTGCCATATCTTCGGCCTTTATTCTCAATCATTTGTGCAACTTTACTGAGCAGTACTCCATTACCTTCATCCTTTTGTCTAAGACATTTTGTTGATCCAATCAAGAGAAATGTAATAAGACTTAGCTTTATCTGAAATAATAATGATTTAAATGAACTTAAGAAAAAAGGAAATACTTTTATTAGTCACACTCACACAAATTAAACATAAAAGAAAAAAAATATTACCAGACTCAAAAACAAACAAACAATATAAAAAACAGTGAAATAATCTGGCTATGTGACTGAAGTACCACAGTAGTTATGCTACGGTCCTACAGCGCTGGTGACTACAGCACTGATTTTCAGTACTGCTTCTAATGTCAAAGTACTTTAACGAAGTAAATTATTTTACTATATTAATAATACAAACCCTTGACACTATAACTGATGGCATTTTTAAGTTTATGAATAATATATTTTAGTATAAAAAACATAAATCTAGTAGATTACACGTGAAGTTAACTTGTACATTCCTTTGTATTTCAATCATAACAAACATTCGTTAAAAATAAATTGAGTATGAAATTGCTTTTATTAATGGCGACTTGTTTGATGTGCTGTTTTCCTTTCCTCTGAGGATCTCTTCTAGTATCGTTAATAGATGAATACACGTGTACCCACATACACACATAGAGAGGTTCACTTCACACATTTCATTTTGTTCTTTTTTTTTCTTCTTTTAGATTTATTACACTTTCTTTTATACTAAATACTAGTTTGTTCAAATTACTGTGGAGATGGGGCCGTAAGCTGAAGTACAGGTCTTCACCTAGTTTGGTAACGGAGGCTATCTCAAGTTCGATTTATAACTTAAACTTGTTTTAAATTGAAATGATTGTATATTTTTGTTATGATTGTACCCGACTCTGTCACCATAATTATGTGGCATTTATGTAGGTTGAAAAGTACTTGGCTTGGTTTAAAAAATATGAAAATATTCTCCATCTGCTATCTAATGGGTAGAGAACTAAAAGTGTATTGTATTGAATTATAACAATGTTGCAAACATAATGAAATAGTAACATACGTGGACTGTTCCAAAAATAGTTAGTGAAATGAAAAATAGTTAGAATACTTGTGTCGGATGCGGTGCTCAAACTGATAGTTTAAGTTTAAGTAAAATGTGATATGTTTTGTACGCATAGAATACAGAGGATGTGTTTTGTGGCTTCATTGCCACTTTATTTTATTTTATATGTATGTTTTCTTTTTTTGTTTTCTTTTATATCCTTTTATATACGTGTTTTCCTGTAGTAATGTGTTTATATCTGTGAATACATATTATGTAAGTCCATGACCTGACACTAGACCAGTTTAATATATTGTTACCTATATATGGAAGCTTGTTGTTAGCAACTTGATCACCTGATTAACTATAATTGTGTTCATTAGTCTGTAAGCCTTCTTCTTACAGCTTAGCAGTTAAATTTTCGCTCACGAAGCATTTTTTGATGAAGTAGATAAATCTAGCCTGTGCGGAGTTGTCAGCAGCAGCGTGCGCAGGCGCGTCATATTGATGGAAAAAGAATGCCACGGACGCCGCTCCTTGGGCACTCGCTATCCAACACCCCGAAAGCTTGAAGCAGACAAACATCGCTATACCATTGACCGCTATAAAGTAACCGTTCTACAGTTTTCTAGCGGAACGACTGCTACTGGTCCACAGTGTCGAAAATAAAACCGCTTTTATTTTTTTAGTAACGCTCCGACCGCGCGCTGCTTTTTTGGGCAAATCGTCCTCTTCAAACCCATTGCGTGGATTGCTGCTACGTGAGAGGATTGTAGCTATATATCCGCGATTTGTCAGTTGTAAGAATGTAGAATACATTTTGCAACATTCCTCCTTCGAACTTTTCTAACATGAATTTGCAACAATCAACACGACGGCGTTTTTGCTCATCAGTGAGAGAATGAGGTATCTATCGCGAATCAAGCGGCCAAAACAAAAGGTGTTCATGCAGAATGGTGGAAATAGCCTGTAATCCAATGTTTAGTTCAGCCTGTATCTCTCGATGTGTAATATGTCTATTCTCTCGGAATAGCCGCTCTACACTGGTGACGCTGTCATGAGTTACCGCAGTTGGTGGTCGGCCGAGTCTGAGGTCATCGTTTAAGTTCTCTCGACCACGTTTAAATGAACGAAATTAGGGCCAGGAATTCATAGCACAAGGTTTTCTATATTATATGTTATGAGAAAAAATAAAAACATTAAAAATAAAAACATTATTACATATTATTCTCTTTAATAAAATCATTTTTACATATTATTGACATTTTTAAGTACACATATGGTTGCAAATACATTTACAAATATAAAAAACAATAGACCACCAACTTCGGGTACACGAACCAAGAAACAGGTGGTTAGGGCTCCATACAAAGGAACCTCCTCACAATACGAGCCGTGTTAAAAAGGACTGCCTTCTGCATCAAACCCTTGATCCACCCTTCTAACGTGAACCTCATGAGATATTGGTCGAGGCTTTTGCCAATCAATCTGTGAGCAGATATGAGTATTGGAACAGTAATATCCGAACCTAATTCCACTTATAGACCATCTCGTGAAATAAATACAAATATTTCATTTGTTTTTCTTTTTCAACTTTCACAAGATTCTCCAGTTCGGTTTATCCGAAGAGTTTACCATACCGTAGCCAGGAGGTTGATGCATTGAAGTCTATATCGGACCCATTAAGGGTTCGATAAAACCAGCCATGAAGTTATTTGCCTTTCAATACCTCCCTGCGATCATTAGTACTAAGTACTAAAGGTTTACGCCAATTCTCTTTAGGCAGAGCGAGTGGAGGGAACCCGGTATCCACTACAACCACACTACAATGCACTCCCACGTCACCAAAGAAGCGTAGCTGCAACATTTGCTTCATGTTAGTTAGGTATTCCTGAGGACTGTGAAAACGTGTAGTAGAACGAGGAAGTATGACGAGGCAAGCTAACATACATATCACTTTTTAGTATGCGACTGCCGAATCTCTGAACACCAACTGCAAAGCATACAACCGAAGTAGTGATAGATGTAAGGGTGGTAGACCCTTTCAACACCTTTCTCCATCAGTATCGGAGAGTTTCGGTCTCTAGTAACCTCACGGACAATTTGAAAGAAAACAAAATATCAATAAATTTATCAACTTCAAAAATTGCAATCTAATGAAATGAAATTAGACTGTTGTATTTAATGAAGAACCAACCTAAAATGACAGCAATCATGCTGTCGAGTTTTGTTGGTGAGTCTAACAATTACGTATTATGCATGTCAGAGACTAGAGGCCGAGTGATGCAGAAACATCTCAATAGGCTGCTCTTGGTCACCATGATGCATTGTCGCATTATTTTCATTCGCAATGAGGATGATGGCCAGAATTCTTGGATTCTGCTCATGATTTCCATCAGACAGAGTAGAGTCACTTTGGAAGACTCGTACATAAATAAAAGTTCTGGCACTCAAGGTTAGATAGAAACCAACTGAAGCTTACGCTATTAGCAAAATTTCTTAACACGATTTTCCCAGTTGAACCGGCATAAAAATTTCATCTTTATGAATTTTTGAGATTGCTTAGAAATCTATAGGATGCATTGTTTTCATTTTCCGTTGCAGACGTTCCTTTATAAAACGCATTCAAGCTTTCTTTCAATAATATGACAAGTGGACAGACAGGCGGACGGATTGGAATCGATGGAAACATTTTAAGATATAAATAATTTATATACTGTTGTTGTTTGATCTTAGATATATTACATTTTTTATCATTGAATGTCTAAAAGTGCAGAGAAGATATATTTTGACAGAAACTCATTCGCTATTAGGTAATTCTAATCTTATAAATATCACTACAAAACACATTTTGTTTTAATTTGTTTATCTTCCGTTGTGAACGTTGTTTTGTTGATAATTTATGACACACCGACCATATGTTTAAATTCATTTAGGCATATTTCATAGTCTAATTTTACTTTTCTAATTACACAATAAATTAACAGTAATATAATTTATCGAGAAGCTGTATAACATATATACGTGTTTCAATAGATGCACGTCTATACAAATAAACAAAATTGAAATGCCTGTTTGTAACTTTAAATAAACAGCTTTTCATTTATTCCATATGTAAGTATATACGGGTACTTACATAAATAAAGCATTTTTTTTCTCTTTGCTCTGGAACCCTGGGACAAGATCTTTGGAACGGCTGAATCAATTTTGATGGGAATTTTACTAGCAGGTAGCTGGTGTAGCTTATGTAAGCTACTTTTTCTCAGACTACCCTTCGCCCAGTGACACTACCCGCGGTTGTTGTAGTTTTGCGGGTAACATCGCGGTACTCAGCTAATATAGATACTTATATATTAATCCCATAAAAAAGTCATGCAAAATGCTGCCAAGAGGACTGCATATGGCTTACCCTGTGAAAAAGATATTAGATCTCATATAGAGCCAAGTTTCTGAATCTACACGCCTTAACTTTGTTAACCCTAACTTCACAAAACACTTCAGTAAAGATGTATAAAAATTTCAAATAAATATGAAAGAAAAACCTGAATTTAACCGCAATGGTTTTTGTTGTTTTAATTAATTCGTTACTTATTAATTAACACTGCCGCGTGTTTGAATGCTAGGAAGTCATATAAGAAATTAGTTAGAAGCGAAACTCAATCACAATTTCTCATAGTTTATAGGAGTGGGTTGAAAATAAGCGTAACTTACTTTTCCGCTAATTATAGGCTATACATGACTGGCTAACATTTTATTCTTTCATACTAAGAAAAAAGTAAAATTGAGAAGACGAGATATGTGTTATTTCTTTTTACGTTCCTTCTCAGTTCTTACTCTCCCTTTCGGTTTGTTCTTTTACAAGTCAAGGACAGCGGAAATAGAAAAGAGTACCTAAATAATATGACCAGTTTGGCCAAGTGCTGCTGTGCTACGTAAATTTTAAATTCTATTTATCTCTGCGATTTGTGAACAGTACGAATATATTTTTAAACCAGAATATGTGGTTCTTACTAATTGCAGTAGTTATTTGCATATCGTCCGCTATATCAGTTCCGATTATTGATGACAACAGCACGTATGTTTTGGCAAAAGTTTTGTTCTATAAGGACACTAAAGGACAAATAATGGTCGCTAACGGGCCTGTGCCCTCGATGGCCAAGCTTGCTATCAGAGATGACATAAACTGTCGCATCAAAGACACCTTTGTAAGCCGAGTAAAGGTCATTTCACTTTATAACGAGTCAAAAGTGATGCCAAAACTAGTAAATATTTATCAATTGATAAAAAACGAACAAAAACCTGTATTTGTCACAGAGGTGAAGAAGACAAGAAATACAATAAAAGACTGGTGGGATAACCTGTGGGGACTTAATAAAAAGAAGGTCGCGCGAAATAAAAAGGTCGATTCATATAAATCAACTATCAAGACAAGTGAGTTACCATAATAAATAACAAAAGTACTTCTATTATAGTCCTGCCAAATTTTAAAGGAGGTCCATAAGTTTTTAGACTCAGAGTAGTATACACTTGATACTTAGTAATGAAACAGTTAATTAAGATTAATGTAGATGGTCTTCGTAGGCTGACGTAGTCTACATCTGATCAAAACCTTAATTTGGAACTGGAGCAAATCTTTTACTGTATGCATTCAATCTAAAATTGTGAACTGTGTTTGATTAAAAAAGACGGACCATAGATCGCTTTTAATCCCCGACGCAAGAAGAGGGCTGTTATAAGTTTGATGTCGATGTCTATCTATCTGTCTATTTGCGTGTGTGAGTGTGTCTGTGGCATTGTAGCTCTCAAACGGATGGGCTGATTTTGATGCAGTTTTTTTCACTTGAAAGCAAGTTTCCTTGCGGTGGATCTCAGCTATGTTTGATTAATATCGGTCCAAAATTTAAAGTATTTTTGGCGTATGATTACTCGATTAAGTGCTTGCGTAGGGAGATTTTAAATTTTTAATTTTAGCTTGTGTACATATATTTTCGCATAAGAAACTTAATGCTTAGAAGAGTTAAATATTTTGAATGACTTTTAAATTGGTTAATATTTGCCTTTATATTCAGTCAGAAGATCTCTAGGAGTTAGAAGAATAACAATATATGAAGTAGCAACTGTCGTATGGCTTTATCAAGTAGGACTTAGGCTGATAAGCAAAAGAAGCAAAATTAAGTTTACCTTGGATGAACTATGTTCTGCCGGAGATAATACAGAATTAGGCAATACTATACATGCATATAAGGACAATAAAAAAGAGTATTTAGAATCTTGTATAAAAAAGTCCAATCCGTCTTTTAAATTGTTTTAAGACTTATAAAACACTGCCCTCTGTTTTCAATGTATGCCTATGTCCAGTCGTGGACTTATAAAGGCTTTGTAGGTGATCTGTATAATATCCCGCTGCGATGAATGATAAATGAATTAATTAATGAGACATGACTTTATTATTTAATAGGAAATGCTGATAAGAATAAAACTGAAAGCAGCGCAACTGAAGCCACAACAGGTAAAATATTTCAAACTTAAAAAATGAACTGATTTAAAATACATAACCATCCGATGTTGATATTTTGTCTTTCTGGCGGTAGTGTCGCGCTCCGCTTACCGCCCAGTCCATATACTGTACTTGCATAGATTTTATTCAATTATCACGGACTTCAAACAACACACCTCTTTAATTTTCTTTGGCATTTCTTCGAAAAGTAATTATTAAAAACTAAAGTTTGTAAAAGATTGTTTATCTAGTTGTTATTGCCTTTATTGCTAAGCTGGCGGTCGTGGGTTTGGTTCCCATACAGGATAAATAATGTGTGATAGGCACGATCGTTTGTTCTATATATGGGTATTATTTGCTTATATTAAGCATGTATTTAGAAATATATCATCATCAGCCTACCACAGTCAAATTTTGTTTTTTACATTTAAACTGCCAAAATGACTCTGACCTGCCTGATGGAAAGCATGAGCAGAATCCAAGAGTGGTGGTTACCATCCTCAATGCAAAAAAGAACAATGCAGCATGGTGACCCACACTATGGCGGCCTGGTGGTCACGCCTCGCTTAAAGAACCCGGGATCATAGTGGGAAGGAAACACGTGCGCTGGTAGACAGTTCCAGGTTTTGACCGCTCGGCGCAGGAAGGAATTACCGAAGCGATGAGTACGAGAATGTATGTCTTCCACTTTAAAGCGGTGACTTCTAAGGCCGGCACGTGTCGTTCTATAGAGGAAGTGAGAGGGGGGGATCAATTGGAAGAGCTCTTTAGAACACTCACCATGGTAAAGGCGATAGAGGACTGCCAAGGAGGCGATATTTCTACGCAACTGTAGAGGCTCAAGGGAGAGTTCAAACTGCTGGATATAGACCCGTCGCTTGTGCTAGGAGGGTTTTGGCCATATTCACCGTAGTGGGCAGACGGGTTGGTGATCGCAAGACATTGCTTGTTGCACCAGTGATGCTGCTGCCCGTCACTGGCCTAATATTTTTAGTTACCCCTGTTGGGATGGATATACCGCCATCGGTCGGTCGCCGGAGCCTCGTTCGTCGTTCAGCAGTGTGCACCGCGCGTCGGTGACGTTGGCTGGGAGCGAAAGATTGTGGTTTTCCGCCTTACACCCCTTCGCACCCTTAGGTTTTATATTTGGTTCAGCCTAGTCAGGGATCATTACTCGTATATCAATATCTCAAATTTTGAAAATTATAATTGCAACTTTTGTTTCTTTTCCAAATAAATGAAAAATAAATACAAAGGAATAATTTATTTTTACACAGTAAACGCTTTCATCAAAGGAATGGAAACTGTCTCTACGACCAAAGGTAATATGTCTTTTATTAATATTTCATCAACCCATAAAATCCCACTGCTGGGCTCGGGTCTCGTCTCAGGAGAGGGTTAAGGCCATACCTGCCCACGCTGGCCAAATGCGGGTTGGGGACTGGCAAGACAACGTTATACATACATACAACAACCCATAATGTCCCACTGCTGGGCTCGGGTCTCCTCTCAGGAGAGGGTTAAGGCCATACATCCCCACGCTGGCCAAGTGCGGGTTGGGGACTGGCAAGAATACGTTGTGGCTATAAATCTTGCCGTTGGATGTTTTTAAGCCGCCCGAAGGCCTCCAACTAAGCTTCACGACTGTTATCGTATGATAACAACCGGGACCGACTGCTTAACGTGACCTCCGAATCACGGAGACGCTCATGGTAACATGCCACTAGCGGTCACCCATCCAGGTACTGACCGCGCCATCGTTGCTTACCCTCGGTGGTTGTTTCTAATCACCGAGTGCAACTGGGCTATGAGCGCCTCTCGCCAATATTTGAGGATATTTAAAATGAAGGATCACTAGGATCACACACAAGGACACACAGGAAGTCACTAGTGCGTTACCATTCCAGAATGGTAACGCACTAGTGACTCTCTTGATTGGTAGAGTATATTAACGCCAGTAGTCTGATAAACCATCCACCAGTTTGCTACTTGTATCATAAATAACTACATCTTGGGAAAATATTTCAGCTATATCTAATGTTCTATGTCTATGTGTCGGTATATACACAACAATCCTTAAAATATTGATTGGTCTGAAGTCTGAAGACGGCAACGAAACCAAACAAGGTTATTTTATCACAAATGACAAATTGACATTTAAAATGTACCTCGTAGGTTCTTAAAAGATACGTCACTGAGAACAAGTTATTTTCATTATATTTCAAAATATTTATTATGTTTCAAGGACTGTAAGGTATGATGTGTATACTGATTTCCAGTTGAACTGTCTGTGAATGCTATGACAGACGATCAGACAGCTGTACGGTTAGTTGGTATTTAACCACAAGGGCAGCAGCTATTGAATAGAAACACGAAGAACAGAACTCCAACTTCATACAAATAAATAAAATTTTAGTGTTTAGTTGTAATTTTAAAATATCATTTTTTTATTTAAGAACTATTTTTAAATAGTTGTCTGTCTGTCTGTTTGTTCCTGTTTAACTCTAAACGGAAAGTGAGCTAACTGCCTCGTTGGTCGAGCGGTTAGCGTATGCGCCTGTCATTTGAAAGAGTGTTTGTATGGTCGTCTCGACAATCTCTTCAGGTAGAGCCGGATCTGATGGAAAACCAGTATAGTTTCCATCGGGGGCGCCTCCACGGTGAATGCAATCGTGCGCGTGATGACTCTGGCAGAAGAAGCAGTTTCCCGGGGCAAAGTGGTGTAAGCCGAACGAATCGACTCAGCCTCATAGTAGGAAGCACTCGAATCCGAGGCGCCGTCGCTGCGGAGCTTGCGCGCCTCAGAGTTCCAGAGCCTTCCTTGTTCACCTGATTCCCTGGCTTCTAGTAACCGAGACGGCGTGCGGTTTTAGTCGGTTCGAATCCGACATGCCACCAGAAGATGGTATCTGAGGGGATTTCCGCTAGAGGAAAAAGATATGGAGTTAAAATAATTTAAAAAATACATCAAACTTGGATTTCGACTATTGAAGGACAATAGTTTATTTTAAAATATTTAGGTTTTAAATTTTTGAACTCAAGACCCAAATTGCTTACGTTCTCAAGAATTCAAAGAATAAAATATAAGTAGATTGTACACCTATATATATCACCTTAAAAGTATTTTTGTGTTCTCTTGGCATGCCTTCATCAACATCATTATCATCAGCCTTCAACTGTCCACTGCTGGACATAGGCCTCTCCTCATTAAAGGACGCTTTGTCCCACTATACCTCGCTGGCCAGATGGGTTGGTTTGGGGTTTATTTCAAGTTTTTCTTCTCTTTGCAGATGCCCTTAAATCACTGGATCTATTAACTATATACTTACACAGAAGCGTTTTTTTCTAAATATTCTAATCTTCCTGATTCATTGTTACTCAAGTGAATAACAGATTAATTTAATATAAGGTTATTATTTATATTATGTACAGAGTTCTATATTAATAATTTTAACTATTATTTTTAACAGATCAGAAAGTTACCACCACCGCCTTCACTCAAAAGACCAGCGAGATGATGCAAGAACACAGTGAAAAAACATATTGTCCTCACTGCACCACAGAGTTATCGGAGAAAACGAATGAATTTGAAAAAGTGACTGATAAAACAGATTTATTAAATTCATTAGAAGCTTACGATGATTTTGTACCGAATGATATATTCTACAGCGTTGAGAAAAGATGCGTGAATTGGAGCGATATATGCGATATTCAAACGGGTGGCTTGCTCAACATGTCTACTTCAAACTTCAATTATTTCAGAAAACCAATATTTTCTCATAGTGGATCGTTAATGGAGTAAAAATATAATCTATCTTTTTTCTTTTACTTTATATACATACCCATGGGCTCGCAATACCCCTTTGACTCTTAAGGAATTAAAAACTTTAAGATTTAAGAACAATGCAAGAGCCTATCAAATAGTGATGAACAACTATAAGAGTTCACCACTGGGCTGGACAAAAGCCTGTAAATGTAGTTAAATATATTATATTTTTAAGATTTTTTCTTCACAATAGACAACAGTAATACTATTGTTACTTTACTGTTTGAAGTTCAACACAACCAAATAGATTAAAATAGGTATAGCCCAACCACATTGTACTGATATTGGATTTCGGTATCTCTAACAATGTTGTGATTATGCCGGAAGCCTGTAGCTGACGACAACGTAGGTATATAATGTATGTCGTCTTCCGTATATATCTCCGAGTAAACCATGAGACAATAAATTCAATAGCTCTATAAATTTCATATTTATATTTTTGGTATATCTCGAATGTTTCGTATTGGTTTAGTCTATCAACTTCTCGTAATCAAGATTACTATTTCCTTTAGTCCTATAGCGTGCTAGTTTTATCACAAACTAGCTAAGCTAAGGTTGGCTTATAATGACGTCATAAAGGTCTATCTCACCAAACCATATATCTCTCCCACACCTCAGTACGCTCCTCATGACCCCAACCCGATTTACGTTATACCGCATCAAGGAGTCGTACGCGAGAACAACATATCCACCCGCCTCTGCGTCGTCCTAGACGCCTACAGTAAGACTAGCACCGTGCGATCATTGAGTGATATTAACATTTAGAACCGAACCTGCAGGGTGATACGTTTAAATTTATTTTAATGTTTCACGCTAAAACTACCAGTGGTAACATTGTCCAATTAGTTTGCGCTAAAACTAAAGTTGCACCCACTAAGCCGCTTACCATAGCGCGCCTTGAGCTTTGTGGAGCTTCTTCGTATAATAACATATTTTTACAGGTTCGTAAAACTATTGCCTCGCCGCAACACTATTGCAGTGACTGTGAAAATATGTGAAAATAATCATCTCTGTACAAAGAAAGCACTTCGAAGAGGAATATTCGCTTGTACAATCATTTGAGGCCTTTTATTGACAGCGATGTGATTGGCATGGATGGTGGCCACATTTGCCGAAGAACCGATAACCGTTGGGGTAAATGAGTTCTTGAGTGGAGACCGCGTCTCGGCAAACGCATTGTGGGACGTCCACCGGCCAGGTGGAGTGATGATTGCGCAAGACGGATGGCAGGACCTGGATGCGAGAAGCCATAGATCGAACTAAGTGGCGTGAAATTGGAGAGGCCTATGTCCAACAGTAGACTGATGATGACGATGATGATGATGATGGTGGTGATGATGATGATGATGATGAAAGTCGTTAAAACACATTTATTTCGAGTTATCGGACAGCAACTTCTTTCATACGAGGAGCTTAGTACTGTCTTCACTCAAGTCGAATGTCTACTTAACTCGCGCCCGCTGACAAACTGAGTTCGGACCCCGCAGAGCCTTCAGCTTTAACACCAAGTCATTTTTTTAATACTACGCCATTATTGTCTCTCCCCGCTCTTGATGTAAACCGCAAATTGGCGGTTGGCTTCACAGACATTCGCTTTTCGATAAGTTAGTCTATTCATTCTGGAACCGCTGGAAGATGCAATATCTTGACACTTTACAGGTTAGGCAGAAACAGAATTCTTCTCTTGTGCCTATCACTATACGTAATGTTGTTATTATTGATAATAATGTCTCTCTATCTCAATTTATATTATAATTATTAATTGACCTTTACCTTATGTTTGTTTTTAAGAGCGAGTGGAAATGGTTACGTCAAATCATTTTTTCAAATTATTTTTTCACGATGTTCCTTTTCACTAAACTTAACCTATATACACGCGCTCTGCGTCTGCGGTAGTAACGCCCATAGTGGCATAAGGCAGAAAGATTTTTATAAACCAATCAACGCGCGTAGTGCAATAACAACGCGTCGTATTTAAATTATTATAATTTACAATATACAGTCTAACCGTCACTCTGGGAGTTCCAACTAACTTCTTAATATAGTTATCTATCTGACAATGTACCTATATAATTATATGTGAGTCGCGCCGCTCCGCGAATACTTCAAATAGAACAGAGTTACGATTACGCCTGGATGTACCTTAGACCAGATCAGTGGCGGGCCTGCTACTAAGGAGAAGACAAGGAGCCGCCGCAGAGCTGTCGAGTCACGTGTGTATAGCTTTAATCATATACCTTTCTTTTGTTGTAGGTACCATTTTACAGTCCATTAAATTATCGAAAACTATTATAAAGTATTTGGCAAGGCCAATTGGAATCAAGAATTAGGTTTTTCCAGCTTTGAAGGGTTTACGTCTTTTGCAAAGATTCAAGTGCCGATTTTGTAACCCATATGAGTACTGAAATTTCTGCCTACATACACAGGGGGTGGGTGAATAGATATCATTTATCTTTATTACACATCTATTTATTAACGTCCTGATTCATCCCACGAGTGTCGATCGTCACTTAATACGCAGAATACAGCACATCTTAAGAGAACTTGAAACAAACGATATACCAACACGTCTGGCTAGTGTGGTACTGTATGCCAAAGCCTCCTTTCTAAGGAACATCTATGTGTGTTATGTTCATTAGTAGTCTAGTGACCACAGAACAGGCTGTCCAGTTTGGGTTTCATTCGCAAAGTTTCTAAGCTGGTAGCGGCTAAGTGGATTTTAAAAAAAGGTTTCCGTTTACTGTTAGGTACTTTAGTAGTAGTAGGTCTTTTAATTTTTTTATTATAGCAAAGAAAAGGGTAGAGACAAATAATACAACATATAATTTTATAGTAATTTTATTTTCATTTCTTAATGTTAGTCAAATTGGTTCACTTAACAGTGATATTTGGATATATCGTAATATAAGTATAGGCAGGTCCGTTCATGTAGTAACAGTAAACGTGCAAATATTGAAACATTACATAATCATAGTATATCAGTTCATAGTAATATGTCACATATAGTTTATAAGCTAACAACAGATACATTTAATGCACATATTATTTCATAATTCACATATATAACAATATTATAAAAAAATCACCGACGATAATTATTAAGTTAAATGCTATCGTAGTCGATTCTCTTTTGGAAACACTGTCCACGTACGTACTTAAAAATAGAATGTTCGTTGTTCACAAAGCGAGGGCTAAATTAAATATCAATAAAATAATAAAATAAATGGCAGTGAAATCAAAAATTTATATCATGTTTGGCACAATTACATATCACTGGGCAAAGATTTATAAGCAAAAGATATTACTTAGAGAGATTACAAAACATGCATTGCGAACAAACTGAAAAGAAGACCAAATACTTAATATTATTAGTTAATAGATACCTAACTACATTTTATATTTTTCTTATGGCACCAAACACAGTGTTACCCAACGTGGTTTCCGCGACTCAGTCAGACGAGCCCTCCACGTGGTGGTCGTTCGTATCAATTGAATTAGTATTTATCTATACACTAAACTAACCGTATTGTCTGGTTGTTGAAAGTAGCTTAATACTAGTACAACATTAACCCTTTTTATATATCTATTGAAGAAACAAATTGTAATCTTAGTTCGTACCGATGTGATTGCATCGTCAGATCAGTTTGCTTCGAAGTCAAAAATTTATGTTCTCGCGTTGTCGTACATTCGTTTTGCGCAATTGACTTTGTGAGTGTTATTATATACTTAGTATCTGTAAAATAAACAAAATATGTATTAGAAAGCAAATTATTAACAGTCCGTAAATAGAGTGAAATAAACATTGAACGATCAGAGGAAAATCACGATAAATACGTTCTCCGACGAACGTGCTTAGCGCGGGACATACCAGGGACTTAAATAAAATACCCGTGTATTACAATCACCCAGTCGGAGATCCTAGGTGAAGCACAGGGTCTGCCCCAGTTAAGCATTTTAATTGGTGAAGATCGCAGTGCGGGTCAATGTTGTAACACGAACACACTAGGCTCTCAGATGAGAAAAACAAATGGTTGCTTCCAACTTTCGACTCCTATATTTAACAAATTAACGTTTACATTCACACTAAACTGAGCTTAGACAAATATCTTCGTTTTATTCTTTATGTCTGGTTATTTTCACACCTAAACCATTTTCATTGGGTACTCGCTGGGCCTTAATACAATTCAAAGCTTTATCAAATATTATGTGAACGTGTAAATCTGTTTATCTGTATTCTAAAGACGCTGTAACTACTGTGGTGGCGAGAGAATTTACACAAATATATTTTATACAAAGGTAAAATATTTGAATGTACCAAAAAAATATTAAGAATCATTTTGTCCGTCTATTTCGGGTGACGAAAGTATATTTGTCTCTATTTTTTAGATAACACTATCTCCAGACAACTCAATATTACACTCCCACGTCTTATTTCGTAATTTTCTGAAGATTTTTTAAATAATCTATTTAATTAATTTTGGTAAGCAAACTAAACAAAGATACCATTTAAAAAACTTACTTTCACTTCAAGTTGTAACTAAACAAGAAATAATCTAACAATCAATACCTATAAGTCGATGTTAGTTCGAATTATCTGAGAGTACACACATATAGAGCAACACGGTAGGAAGTACACGGAAGGCGTTCCCCCCTGTCAAACTGTAAGCCCAAATGGACCTACGCATACACTGTTATAACACAGAATGTGTTTGTGTGCATGAAATTCTGAATGTATTATTGCATAAAGACATGTAGGTACATGTTTTGAGTTAGGGGACAGTTCACTTACCTGATCGTCCTTTATTAGTAAATATAATATACGTGTACAACACGGAAATGTAATAGCCAAGTCAAAGACGGTAGAACGATTATCATAATGTTGGTGGTCAGCCGTGGGTTAGTATTGAAGAAGAAGCCGGGTGGTGGGGATTCGAATACATCGACTTCTTCAAAGAATGGATATAAATCGGGAAACATTGAACTGACGATCCAAAGCAGCGTGAAATGTTAGTAAAACTTTGTATTAGCTACCTAATACCATAAACATAATATATACAATCACATATATATTTCCTTTAATTAGTCTATCTGACATCATAAATGTTAGTTACTTTCATACAATTCTAATCAGACTTATATAATTAACGTGAACAAGGAACGTAGTAAACAACTACTTATTTGATAATACAGTAAAAATAATCTATTTTAAATAAGAGTAAAAATTTTGAGTTCATTTCGTAAGAAACTCTAGGTATTATTTTATGTATGCTAAGTATTAAAATGAATTAGACACAAATTGAGGGTTAATTGTGTAGGTTCATATTTAAGAATGTATGTGATTACAATGTAATAATATTTCAGAACATTTATCTTATAGGACTCGTTTTTGGTCTATCAATGTTAAATATATATATAATTAATGTTAAATATGTTACTTTTTATGGTTGAAAAGCATTGGTTGTTAATTAAATTACAGATATACTTACTTCTTGCAGCGCTGAGCATTTCTGCCAGCGACAGCCACCTCTCCGAGATCGAGACCGCGGTCAAAGTTCATCAGCTCGACCTGCTCAATGCAACCATTGAAGCCAGGGTAACCATGTTCGTTGAAATCTTCTGGTACGCCACCTGGAGATACAAAAACACACATATAAGGTATTCAGATCGCCTTAAAATATTTAATAGTCCCATGTTTCTAATACGAAATAAAACACTTATGGTGCCTAGTGAGCGTACTCTTTAGTTTGATTCTAAACAGCCTTTAAGCCAAGATATCTCTTTCTAAACGCCTCTACGTGTGGTATTATTGACTAATATTTTGTCCCAACCACGTGACTTACCGTCGAAAGACGTCATTTCCGTACAATTGTTATATAAGGTTGTCTGTAAGAGATCGCCATGAGCGATAAGACCGCCAATTATCACATTTGTATGTTGTAACTCTTTTTTTTTCTATCTGTTAAGTGTGTACAATAAAGATAAATAATTAAAAATAAGTAAAATTTCTACAATCGTTTACGTTCGCAAAATGTCAACTTCGCTAGGGGCTGTTTTGCTGGTTCTACTCTACTAACAGTGTCTAATTATTATGTTCGAATAAAAGGATTCTTTGTTACTAAAATTAATTTTAAAAGACTGAATAAAACGGCCGTTTTTTACATGTGATCCGAGTGTTGAGAATTCCTGATCATATTGGAAAAACACTTTAAATAAAACGCTGGCTGGAGTCTTGATTTTCCCATTTTTTCAACGTAAATATATTAATCCACGACAAAAAAGCTTAAAGTATGATTTACTTTAAGCTCCATCCATTATCCCGTCTGGGAGATTTAGTAAAATAGTCGAATTAAGATCATTACGGGTATTTTGTGAAATAAGTTTGATCCATTAGGCCGTAGAATGATGCTATTAATCCTACACTTTGTTCTAGAAAAGCACGAACAAGTAACAAGTAACGAGAGTTGTTTTATAGCAGGTAAATAAATTTGAAGTATACATATCAACAACGCACAGTGTCCCACTGGACTCGGGTCTCCTCTCAGGAGAGGTTTAAGGCCATACGTCCCCACCAGGCCAAGTGCGGTTGGGGTTGTGGGCAAAGTTGGGGACTGGCAAGACAACGTTGTGGCTACGTCATCTTGCCGTTGGATGTTTTTAATCCGCCTAAAGACTAAACTAAGCTTCACGACTGTTATCGTATGATAACAACCGAGACCGACTGCTTAACGTGACCTCCGAATCACGGAGACGCTCGTGGTAACATGCCAGTGGTCACGCATCTAGATACTAATCATAAGTGATTGTTTCTAATCACCGAGTGCAACTGGGCAATGAGCGCCTGCTACTGCTACTATACATACCAATGTATATATTGGAGTCAGCGTTCATTACGCTTGATATTCCAGTACTGCTGCCGGTTTTTTGGTGACTGTCCACGGATAGAGAGGCACTGCCGTCATTCATTAATTTTGCGATTATCTGTGAAACAAATACGTTACTAAAATCTTTTCTTCACACCATATTTATTTTAATCCATATTGTATGTACGCAAGCTCCAATGCCAACTAGAGATTCGCAAGATTCGTATCGTTAACTGTCTACAACCTGACCTCCTGGACATAGGCAAGAAGAGGCATATGTCCAGGAGGTCAGCTATCTGACTTTGTAAAGTTAAACATATTACTTGATGGCGTTCTCCATCGGTGACAATCTCTTCGTTGATAGCGATGGAGGCTTGACCACTGCCCCTGTCCCACTCCAGGATCACTACACCTCTTTCAACTGTAACGATACATTCACTTTATTATCCTATTCTGTAAATCTATGCATGTTTGTATGTTCCACCGTAGCATTAAAAATACTGAAGTTATTTTAATGAAAGGTGTGTTTGCGTTGAAGATTCATAATAATCGTGCGACTATAAAAATTTGTACAATTAAATAAAATTTTAGCTTGTAATTTTAAATTAACAACTTTTCCATAATGCAAATAAAAGTATAAAAGATACTTAATAAAAAAAACTATTTTTAATTTTACTATTAATAATTTGTCTGTGTATCTGTCGGTTTGCTCCGGTTAATCTCTGGAACGGCTGGACCGATTTTGACGGAATTTTCCCTTATAGGTAGCCGATGATATAAGGAGTAACTTAGGCTCCTTTTTTACTAGCTTATTTGAGGCCCACGACGTTACCCGCGATTGACATCTTCTTCATTTGACATTGATAAAATATGGACAGCTGGTAAGAATAGCAGTTGAACTTACTTCTGAGCATTATATAGTCCCCATAGCCGGGTATGCCTTCTCCCTGGTACAGCAATATGCCGTCGTGTGTGGTGTGGATAGCCATGGCGATGACTGCCGGTTCAATGTACTGGTTATGATCGAGTTGTGTGTGGGGCAGAACTAAGTAACCGTTGCCGCTGAAGCCCACGCTTAGGGATAGTTTCAACGCTGAAATGTAACACAAGTGGGAGATTAAAAGATCATGTGTCGCCGGAAGATTGCCGATGCGCCGGTTAAGCTCACTTAAGCATCAGTAGATTAAATATTTTGTTTATACATTTACTTGAAATAATGTAACTCTTATGCCTTTTTAAAGTAAAATAAAACAGTTAACTTCATTATTACTAGGAATCTCCCTTTCTGTCTCTCTCTCTCTCTCTCTCTCTCTCTCTCGTCGTTCTCTCACTGCTGAGGATCATGACACCGTTTGATTCCTTCAACCAGTTGTCTCCATCGATTAGAAATAAGCTAATATTAAAAATAACTTTAATTTTAACTAATAGTTGACAGAAAAAAAAATCCTTTCTCAAAAGTTTATTTATGAAGTATTCTGAAATAAATTAAATTACTGAATCTAATTTAAAATATAACTCAACTATAGTTATTGAATAACATTAGTGTTATTTTGTAAAGGTTTGTTTCAGTCAGCTAAATCTGTTTTAAATGGACTTTGACTATTTAATAGATCACTCGAGATATCTACTAGACTTCTATGTATTTTAAAAACCATGTTCCATTTTATACCACATTATTATCTTTGTTTTATTTCCTATGAAATATTCTGTCTTACTTGTTTAATCATGAAATCTAAACAATTAACATTGAAAACAGAGATCTATCCTATTTTTGTGGTTAAACTTACCAATCTGACAGTTAGAGCCAGCATGACCAAGTTGGCAGTCGCAAGTGTAGTTCATTCTGGAGGAGGAGTCTGGCCGGCAGGTGCCTCCGTTCTGGCAAGGGTTCGTACTGCATGGATCGAATGGTCGTCTTTCCCTCATAGAAGATGGGACTCGGTCCTCGCAGAGTTGGCCCGTGAAACCAGGTGTGCAGGAGCAAACGGTGGGTTCGGTTTCAGAAATGCAACGGCCTCCATTGCGACACTGGCATTGAACGAGCTTTTCATCCTAAAAAGCAAATTTTCTTGTTACCTATCATTTTCTCTATAATTTCATTGGTCTATGGAACGTTGAAACCGGACTCAAAACTTTAAGACTAATTTGACCATTGACGGTTTAAAATCATCCGTGTTATTAATCAACTGATTGGCCGAGATTCTTGGTTTCTTCTACTTCTAAAATATGTATGTATGACACGTATAAACCTGCCTCTTAAATCACTCTATTTATTTTTGATAACTGCAATAAAATCCGATCAGTACTTCAAGGATCTAAGCGTACAGACAGCGGAAGTGACTTAACTTTGTACTGTGTAAAATTCACCCATACGACAATAATTTAACTTTAAATAGTGTCTTGTATATAAATGTTCATTTTATTTTAATGTGATCGCTAATTATTATTCTTTAATCGATTAGATTTTATTCTCTGTCAAAAGGCTCTTGTACGTAGTATTGATTGTTTGTATGTAGTTTGATGTAGTATTGAACTTGCTAAAGTCTGTCCGTAAATAATATTATTAGATGATAAGCTGTTTGGAGGTAAAACAATAAAGAAACCAACATACCTCGGGTATATCTCCACGAACATAAGTGACGCACTCTTGAACGTTTGCGGACTTAATGGTTTGATTCACAATATCTACAGCTTGGCCGCTAATCGCGAACTGTGGAAGGAACAATAGAGACGTATGAATTTGGAATAGTCTAGTTAGACCTTTATTTTTAAAAGGCAAAGTCATGGAATAAACAACTGTATTTAATATAACAGAACGTTGAATTTTGCAGGAATTTGGATATACCTACAAAGCAAAATAAGGCTATTATGCAATGGGAGACGCCTATGTCTAGTAATAGACTGCGATATGCCGAGCGTCATCATATATACCAGCTTTTTGATTAATTATAAATATTTATTTAAATTCGTGGAATTGAAATTCGAATTTGTGGAATTGAAATTTGGATGTGGAATTTTCAATTGATTTACTTACATCTTTGATGCATCCATTGAATCCTCCAGAAACGCCAACATTCTTGTTCAGAGTGATAGAGTCATCCACTCCTCCTACGAAGATTGGTGTCTCCATTGACAAGTCCTGTGATAATCACGTCTTTATATTAGCAGTTGTTCCAAGGTCACATTATATTCATTACATTATATGTATAATGTTTATGGGGTAAATTACTGTTACGAAATTAAGTTAGTTGCTACCGAATGCAAAGGGTCTAGTGTGAGTTTACTGCTCGACTGCTCGGTGACTTTCGACAATCGATTTTGGGCGCTCGATTAGGGAAGGCTTCAGTCAATCGCAACGCCGACCGCTGTCGTCGAGATGATATGTGAAATAAGCCTGTAGTAGACTCTCATATAACGAATATAATACAACGTCATAAGTTATTTTATACAAACTAGTGCATATGGATGTTTAATGAAAAAACAGCGATATCGTTGTAATTTTATGGTACATTTTCATGTAGCTTTTAGAGAGTTACAATATACATGTCGAAATGGATCAAACTACAAAACAACATCACTCCAAAGAGAAGTAAAACCAACCCCTCTGGCCAGCGTGATACAGTAGGTCAAAATCTTACTGCTAATGAGAGGTCTATATTCAGCAGTGGACTTTTAAAGGCTGTTGATGTAATGAGACGATTTAAAACGTTGACCATTTTGTAAGAGCTCTAGTGACTCACCATCTGGTTGTACGGTGAAGGCAGGTTTTGTTCGTACGAGTGTATGGAGTCTATTTTGAGTGATACCACAGAACCGATTCTAGATATGTGCACATTGGTCCACGCGTTGTCGGAAAGAGTCTTGTTGTTCGTTAGTATAATTGGCGGGCTTCCTGTGGCAACACAAACAAAAGTATTTATAGAAAAAAAATGTTTTTTTTAATAATATCCCTTCACATTTCACACATTGCTATCTGATCTTAAACTAGGCATTGCCTGTACTATGGTACAGACTGCTAATGAACATAATAAGTACTAGCAGTACAACAAGGAGTACATATATCTGCACAACAATCTATTTAAAACAATATAGGAGTACGCCTATAAGTACTTTATCTTTAATCATTGCATCTTAAGCATTTCCTTTGCATTTTTTACACATATTATCAATACTAGAAATAGTGTGTCAAAGTACCTTTGCCGAGGTCGAAGCGGAACTCAAGTTTTCCATTATGTACAGCCAGTGAGGTGAAGCCTCCGTATCCTCGAGGCGACTCCGCGCAGTACATGATTATACCATCAGTGACAGGCGAAGCGGCTTTAATGTTCATGGACATCTTCAGAGTACGGGTCGGACCAGGTTGCTTGATCGCAAGGTACGCGCTACCAGTAAAGGCTGGGTATTCAATCGATTGTTTTGATTCACAGCTGTAACGAAAAATTATCCACATGTAAATAAAAGAATAAATTAAATTTTATAGTCTGTAAAGTCCATTTTTTATCCACTATCCTACGTCCCCTGACTTGGAAAATATTCATTCAAACTGGTATAAAGAGCGGCCAAATTTAGAATAGCAATTTGTGAATCACACAAAGCGATGTCGAAGTCGGTGCAGTCGGAAGTGGTAAAATGGTAAATGGTTAAAGCATTCCACTATCACTCGTTTAGTTTGATCACATCATATCTATCCTGGAACTAACTTAAGCACTAATTTAACAAACAATTGACAGCACGAACATACTGCTAAGAGGACCACAGAGGTCTGATAACTTGAAAAGGCAGAAGTTACCTAAGGATTCTGAATTCGAAGAGGACTTTGAGAGACTTTATTTTCCACCGTAAACTGCACTATACGTAAGTAGATCTGGATACTCTATATAATTACTCACTTTGTTCCGGTGTGTGTAACGGGACAAGCGCACTTGTATCCAGTGGCTGTGTCTGTGCACTTGCCGGGTCCACAGAGACCAGGCCTGCAGGCTTCACCAGTGCGGTCACAGTTCTGTCCCGCGAAGCCCGGAGAACAGATACATACGTATCCACGTTCGTTGCGGGCCCCCTGTACAGACATTGCGACAATGTATCAACTATTTCTAGATATATTTTGAGTTTATGAATTACGACCTTATACTTTTGTACTTGTTAAATCTTTAACACCTAAAACATCGTTTAAAAATTAAAACTAATCTCAAATGTTAACAGAGAAATGAATACTAAGGCAGAATTTCCTTTCTAAAATAGGAGAATAACAATGATGAATAGATTTTTCTATTTAATTTAATGGCATTTAGATATTTCTTTATACATTACTAGTTGCACCCCCGGTATTGTCTGCCGTTTTTTGTTGTTTTTACCGACGGTAAAAGAAGGAGGGTTATGTTTTTCGAGAGTACGTATATATATTCCTTTGGCATGCCCTAAACCCTAAACTGCTTGACATGTTTTTATGCGAGTGGTGTCCATAGATTCGTCTTAGACGTGAGAGTGACACTGGGTACATCAATATTTAAAAAAATAAGGATTTTGGAGCCTAAATTAATTTAAAATTTCAAAATACATTGAGTGTGGTATCAAAATATAAGATTTTTAACGGTGGTTACGAACATATAACTCATATGTTTTATATATGATATTGACGCAGTCGGATTTTATTTCTTAATAATTTAATATTGTTCACTTTTTAATTGGTTTTTATTTTCAACCCTAGTTTTTTAGTCAAAATTGATCTAACCATTCCAAAGATTAGCCAGAACAAACATCTGTTTATATATTTTTGAATTTTTTAATTCAAAATATATTTTTGATGTAAGCATCGTTTATACTTCTCTAAGCATATTACTAAATGAAATGCTGCTAATTTACAAACAGACACTCCAATTTTATTTATTTGTGTAGATGAATGTCTAGTTTTAACAACAATGACTTAGTAGGGATGGTATTACATCAGTAATATGCTGATATTTACCTGACAGAATCCATTATTGCGACACAGGTTGGGTGAACAGGTATCGCATTCAGTGATTCCGTTCTGATCAATGCTGTCCATCATTATGTCCTTTTCTTCTCTACCCAGTACCAACATGCTCACACAACCGATAAATCTGAAATCAAAATTGAAAATATAATATCCGGGTGTACGTGTGGAATGTTTGTGTTGAAATGCCTCCGTAGCGCAGTGGTAGCGTATGCAACTGCTGTGCTCGAGGTCTAGGGTTCGATACCCGATTCGGACCAAATGTTTGTATGCTCTGCAAATATTTGTTTCAGAGTTTGGGTGTTTTCTATACATAATATGTGTGTATCATTTCAATCATAGCTGTCTAGTACCCATAATACAAGCTGTGCTTAGTTTGTTAGATGTCTGAAATATTTATTTATTTATTTATTTATAACACAATCTCTGCTTAGCTTGGGACTAGATGGCGTAGTGTTTGATGTCCGAAGTATTTATTATTTATTATTATTTCCATTTCAGGTGGTAAGTCACAAAATTTAGCTAACTTAATCCTTAGATTATCAACTAGATCATAATTAATTTAAAATTGAATAGCAGAGTAGATAAAGGCTTACGAAATGACAAGTGGAGCTCAAAATCTACCTATCAGTTAATCTTGCTTTTCTTTTACAAACGCTGCTAGTTTGAGGTTGGGTAGCCTTGTGTGTTACTTGTTCAAAATATTTGTTATTATTCTTTATAAAAAAATACATATTATTTACATTTTTATATACACGTATGAAAATATTGCATTTGAAAATATTAAAAATAGTAGACCACTGACTTCTGGTACAGGGACCAAGAAACCGATAGTTAGTGGTCCAAAGGCAGGAACCTCCTGACAATACGAGCCGTGTCAAGAAGGAATGCCTTCTGCATCAGACCCTTGATCCAGTCATCTAACGTGAGCCTCTTGAGGTGTTGGTCGAGGCCCTTGGCTATCAATCCGTGAACAGACACAACTAACGGAACAATGATCACCGAATCTACATTCCACATATCAAGAATCTCTTGAGATTATCCAAATGTGTTATTTGTTTTACTTAATAATTGTTTTATTTATATTATTATCTAAAAAAAACAAACAACAACCCATAATGTCCCACTGCTGGGCTCGGGTCTCCTCTCAGGAGAGGGTTAAGGCCATACGTCCCCACCAGGCCAAGTGCGGGTTGGGGACTCGCAAGAATACGTTGTGGCTACGTAAATCTTGCCGTTGGATGTTTTTAAGCCGCCCGAAGGCCCCCAACTAAGCTTCACGACTGTTATCGTATGATAACAACCGGGACCGACTGCTNTTAAGCCGCCCGAAGGCCCCCAACTAAGCTTCACGACTGTTATCGTATGATAACAACCGGGACCGACTGCTTAACGTGACCACCGAATCACGGAGACGCTCATGGTAACATGCCACCAGCGGTCACTAAACCTACATATGAATTGTCAGCCTAATATAAAAAGACACACGGTTGTTTTTCTAACCATAGCTGATTGATCGACACTTTAAATACATACCCAGATGCGCCGGCGAGGTCTACAGGTAAGTTATCATAGTCGCGCACTCCACCGATGTACAGTGGTAGATTTTCTAGTTCCAACAACGCCCATTGAGCCAATTCAGCGATGAACGGACCACTGTTGTCTACATCCATAGTAACTGTAAAAAACATGTTACTAAGTCCATTTACAAACAAGAAGTGTAGGTACAGTCGCAAGTTTGGAAATATTTCATTGTAGTCATTATTTGAAGCTCTATAATAAAGTACATTTAATAAACACGATAGGTATGGAAAGTAGAACACTATAGTTCCTGAAATATATCTCGATCTCTGTGAAAGTTGTCACCAGTTTAATTTTAGAACTGACGAGGTACATTCGGGACAAACATTGTTAAAAAAAAATTATAAGGGCAACGGAAGGGTGATATTTTCTTAGTCCGCGGCTGCACACTATCCGTGGAAAGGGGTACCAAAATAAATACTAAAACTATTTTTTTGGATATTTAGATACAGCGGTACGAAATTTGAAAATAAAATATTACGATAAAAAACTGGCACGTAAAAAATGAAAATATAGGAAGTTAAACCAGTGTATATAAAACGGTTGAATTTACGACTATTATTCTATGACACTAGTTAGTCCGTATGGTGACGGATTTAGAATACGAATCGCCATCGCTATTTTCATACCACGGGTGTAGTCCCAATCCTGTGCCGTGTGACATAGTAGACCAAACATCCTTGGGCTATGTCAAGCTGGGGACTCTTAAAGACTTTTTTTTTAATGTTATTGGGGGCAAACGAGCAGACATATCGCCTGATACTAAGCGATTACCGCCGCCCATGGACACCCACCTCACCAGGAGCGTCACAAGTGCATTGCCGCCCTTGGGGGATGGGGAGGGGGATGAGGGGAAGGGTTAGATTATGGGCCTCCGGTATCCTAACTCACTAGGTGAAACACAGCGCAGACGCTGTTTCACACCAGTTTTCTGTGAGGCCGTGGTGTCACTCCAGACTGTTGATATGATGACCTAAGGTTCAAAATGATAGATAGTGGTAAGAAATACCTTTAGTCGCAGTTCGGCTAAGTCTGATTGTGTGCCAAGTGTTAAGTTGTAGAGGGCGGTCTGCTATGACCTTCTTCACCGGTTCGTTTCCAGTGTTGAGAATAAACTCGGGTACTCCATCTTTGAGTTGTAATGCGATGTAATCACCATTGGGACTATCGTCTTGACTGTTGTACAGGAGCAAGCCGTTTTCGTCTGTGGAATAAGGTATTTTGGTACACTAGTGGTCGGACGAATCGAAAACTTGACTTCGTGAAGATATTTGTTAAAATTTAAATTTCAAATAATAATAATTATTTTTAAAGAAATTTTGAAGGTATTATTCGGAGTCCTAATTAAGAATAACTACAAGGATTATAAAAGATTTTAAAAGCGAAATAATGGAAGTCAATGACCACACAAAGAATAAAGGTGATTCTTTCATCCGATGAAGATTCTTTCATCTTTATTCTTGTATTCAGCATCGTCGGAGCTATATCCTGAAGTTCAGAGACGAGTTCAGAATTACGAACTTCGTTACCGAAAGTTGGCTAAGGATTACTAAAGATATAGTCACTTTTATCACTAGTTGGTATATTTAAGAACAATAATATAGCTTACCATTGGGTTTGAAGGAAATTTCGATATCAAACTGGGTGTACGCCTCCTTGAGTGAGGGCAGGGCTATATAACCCTCGCCATTAAACATAGGGACGACGCCCTTGACAGTCAGTATCGCCCTAGTTTCTGCAGTGATCTGGTTGTTGCTCACGCGGCATATGTATATCCCAGCGTGGGCTTCCGTCACTGATTCTAAGCGCAGGTTTGGCTACGAAAAATAAAAATAATATACTTTATGCTCATTTTACGAATGTATGCCTTAAGACTATTTGTATTGTTATTTATATAAAAATATATATTTAACACAAGAAGTCAATATTACACACACCTTTTATTACTTGTTCAGGGATTGTTTTCGTTAGAAAATTAGGGTATGTCACGACTGAAGGGAGGACAACTATATAAGATTACAGATTTTCTTTTCAACATGATTTCTTGTATTAAGTTACTTAACTGGATATCATGAAATTTCGAACACGCATTATAAGTATGCTCGTTTAAAAATAGATCAACTTGCCACAAGGAAGTTAGGAGTGAATCGATGTGGACAATCAACGTTTAGTTAAATTTAATGAAACTATGAACAAAATGCGACAGAATATGCCTATCTATTACGTCATACTTCGGATACTATATAATAGCTACGAAGGTGTACTGAAATAATAGGAAGGGTCATCTAAAATAGATGGGCGCCGAGGTACCAGTGGTTTCCTTTCTAGGGTACACTGACTTCTAGTAGCCGAGACAGCATGTGATTTTAAGCCTCTTTGACTCCGACTAAACCATCTACCAGTGAGTGAAAAAAGACGGCACGCACAGAACAAAAGAGAGTTATGATATTGACATAACATATGTCACGCCTATTTTCTAGATGGGTCAGCCATAGACACATATAATCTACACACTACTGTCCAAACAGACCTTTGGAAAAGAGATCATTTATATTAACAGAAAAACAAAAAAAAACTGTGTAAGTAATTTAATCATCTATCGTACCTGATTAGACCTGACTTCTGGCGGCAATGGCGAGTACTCCCTCCTCCACTCGATATTGACTGGTGGTTCCAGGTCGTGTTGGCAGGGTAGATCCACGGAGTCGCGAAAGTAAGCTGTGTACTCTGCTACATGCACATTGTTCCCATCACCAGGGTAGTTGGGGTTACCTGTTCAGATATATTAACATTAACCAAGTTGTCACGAAATCGTCTGAATGTTTGTCCTTACGCAAAAAAAATGTCAAGAGGTTATTTTAAGATTTCCAATTTAGTAGGCCTCTCGATAGATAATACATTTTAGAAGAATTAACTAAATTATGAGCATTGTGGTCCAAAATCGATCAGAGTGGCGTGCAATGGGAGTGGTCTATATCCAACAGTAAACTACAATGGGCTGAAGAAGATGATGTTGATGAGCATTTGAATACCTTGTGGAGTACAATGATATTTTTTCTGTCTATTTTAATTATTTTAATTTTTGCTTTACATAATAATAACATATACTTTTACTAAGTTTTTCTAATTTTATATATACTTACCAGATTCAACCCTCAGTTCGAAGTCGTCAAAGGAATCACGGCCGTATTGAGGATCTCGAGCAACACAGCGGTATATGCCAGCGTCGGCGTCCGTAACTCCTTGAATGGACAGCATGGCACCATCGCCATAAGGCTGAGGAATAAATCAAGTTAATGTTATTTGAAGCTCATGCAAGGTAATATTGATAAATGGCCTGTGGGTTCAGTAGTTGGTGACCTGACCGTTAAGTTACAAATCAAGGCGCCAATTTCCACACAAGACAAAAAACTAACAACAAAAGACAAATCATGAAATATTGGAATAACATTATAAACAATACTAAATAAAATGAAGCAGCTATATAGTGTATTAAACTTACCACCGAAGCTACAAATTCACTAGTGCCTGGCCTGAACCACTGCACTTGCACGTCGGCTAGTCTGTTCCTGAGCACACACCGCACGTTCACATTGTCTCCGACTCTGAAGGCCCTCGGAGGTTGTTCAATGTACACTAGCTTCTCAAACTCGGATACTTGCGGACCTAGAATGTACCGACAGTATAAGCCAAACTCAACACGCGTAATGCTGAACAGTATCTTACAACTTGTTCAAGCCATTAATTCCCATCATACTTACACACAAATTAACATATCATTTCTAATACAAAAACTTCAATCAATACTGAATGTGTTACTCAAAGAAAACATGCAAAATCCCAAGTTCAATCATCGTTTTATTACTCACTATAAGCTTGTAATCCTTCTTACCGCCTCCGATGTCAAAACTATGAAATTGTTTAATAGTAAGGATAAGCAAACCTGTTAGTAAATAATGTGACCCCCAAACAAACGTATGTTAGATCAGACGTCACTAACGAAACAGAGAAACATACGACGTTTATCGAACCTTATGTAACACTACATACAGCATACAATGATGCATTTAAACCAGGAGGATACGCATGTCCCATGGCAGAATACAAGGGGCCCACTAGTAACGGTACAATACAACACCCTAGCTCAAGACAGACAACGGCCCCACACACCCGCACCAACTTTACCATGGTGTCTTAAAGGCTCCTTGAGCGTGTCCGAGAAACGCTTGTCTCGCCACAGGCAGTTCTCCTCATCACTATTATCTTGACAGTGTTTGCGTCCGTCGCAGAGCAAGTGTTCGTCTACACAACCACTGTAGTCATAACAACGAAACTCCGTTTCCAAGCATTCATAACCTTTGCGAGCGAAAAATGACAGCTTTAATGATATAATAACTTTCTATAATCTTAAAAAAATTAACAGAACATTGACAAGAAAAGGTTGGTAAATATTTAGGAATACTAAAGGAGGGCTAGCATGCTACGGTTAAAGATATGGCGAAGCTTAAAAGTCATTACGCTACCACTGGTACATTAAAGCTCGCTAATCGTCTATGAACTGACCCTGGATGTGAAGATCGATGTATTTGCTAGTGATCGTTCTTCCGTGTTGGTCTTGTATGTTGCACACGTATCGTCCCGTGTCAGACTTTTGTGCGAGTCTAATGTAGAGTGATCCGTCACTCTTGCGGGTGACAGATCTTGGCAGGGCTCTATTGTCCTTAGTCCAGACGATGTTTGTGTTCGGCTGCGTCACGTTGCATTGGAGGCGCACGCCCGCGCCAGCCCGTGCCCACTGCTCATTATCGTGGGAGACCCACGAACGATCCGAATCTTCAATGAACGTTATGTAACATGCATCAAATGAACCCAGAAGCGGCTATATCTCCCTGTGTACATATACTTCAATTTTTATACTATTGGATTTTGTGACAAAAATGTTTGTTTTGAAAACTGAAGCGACACTTAAATGAGTTTAATTTGGTTCGAAGGTTTTGTTCATTCATTCAATTAAAAAAAATCATTGTTCTTCTTACTGCATTAAAAAGAATAAGATACTTTTTGAAACAATTAAAGTGTCTAAAAGCAAGTGAAAATAACTCCAATTTTATTTGGAGATACAGAAAGCTTTAATGTATCGAACCCATACATCGATGCAAAACATTAATATTATTTTTAAATATGTAACAAATACGTAAAAATATACAAAATTAACATATACGTGTTATTGTAATTTCTATTCTAATTCTCGGCTTCTTTGTATTTGAAAATAGAGTAAAATGCACACAGGGTTGGTGGTGAAAATTTTGAAATCAAAATGTTAATGAAGCATTGAAATCAACGATGGTACCAGTCCAAATCAGAACGCAAATTAAAGTAACAGGTGCCTTCACATTCAGTGCGACCTGTACATTCAGTGAATTGTGATACAAACTGTCAAAAGTGATAGAAAGTCACCTACGTTGATTACACCAGCAAAAAATTTCACTTTAAAAAAATACTATTCTTTTGACACTTAACTTGGATTGCATTTAAGTTAATGTGGATATTGTGATAGTAGTATTTATATATTAAAATTCTGTAAATCAGTTCTTACAATAAAGAAACAAAAGGACTTAAATTAATTATTTTGTTTAAATTATATATATATATATACTTATACTTTTGATATTGTCCACAAAATTTGCATATAAAACGTTTTAAAAAACGGGCACTTTCTATCAATTTAGACAAAATTTTTGTAGATTGTTGTTGTGCTTTTATCTTTCTTATGTACATGCCAAATATAATGATATAACTAAGAATTACATACCACTGACGATGACTTCGGCGATAGCGGTTGCGTTGGCGTGTCGACTCCTCGCAGTACACTGGTACTCTCCGGCATCGTCAACTTCGATTTGATGGAATATCAACATGTTGTTTCGTACATCCATTCGGCTGAAAAATACGAACGTGCTAATAATTTTAGATAGACAGTAAGGCACCGTTACCTCTATATAAATATTATCACAAGCTCTGCCTAGCTTGGTACAAGATGTCATTCGATGTCCGAAATATTTATTTATTGAGTATTAATCCAAAAAAAGTAGATTATTAAAGTAGATTATTATTCAAACTATATATATATATGTTTGTGTGTGTGTATGTAATAAGGGTCTGGTTATTGTAAGGACAGATAATAATCCCTATATTCTCTAGTTAGGTGGTCTCTGTAGCCTAAAGTGTGTGATAACATTTAGGGTGTTGTTAGATTCACCCAACTGTAACAGTGACACTAGGTGTATGAAAATGATTAATTATTTAAGCATACATTCAACAATTCCAGTATTTTGTGTTATTATAAAATTACAACAATACTTTTACTTCCCTTTCAAAATACAATTACTATTAAAAATATATATCCTGTGTCACAGGGAGTTTACAAACATACATAAAATGGATACAAAGAATACCCAGACTCAGAACAACAATTTGTGGATCACACAAAGTGTTGTTCCATACCAAAACATTTGCAGCGTAGAAAGTGGCGTAGAGACCACTTTAACCATTAGGCTAACCGTGCAGTATAGTTTGGCGTTTACTGCTCAAGACTGTGGGCGAAACTAAGCTAAAGTTTTGTTCAGTTTTACCACTTGAAGAAAGTTCTCACTCACCTAGAAGGTACATTTTTGTATCGTGTCCAAGTGACGTCGAAGATGTCGTCTCCTTCAACAACGCACTCCACTGTTGGCGACTGTCCAGGTCGTACGGACTGTACGGGCGGGCGGAGGCTGATACGGGGCGCGGTGACCACCACCAGGGTGGTGTACACAGCGTGTTGGAGCTGTCCATACTCGTCGTAGATGTTGCACACGTATTGACCTGAGTCTCGCTTCGATACCTACAGAAGAATTTTAATATAAGAATGTATTTACAAATACAAACAGGTTCTCATTCAGGTTTATTAATTATGTAACGAGTACAATTTTTTTTGTGTTTGAGTGTTTCTGTGAATGTTTGTATTTAGATATAATTAGGTATGCTTATCAGCGCCATGTTTATACCTGGTTTAGAATCACATGAGATGGATATTGACATTGTTCCTTCCAATATAATGTACGATGTTGTATTATTCTAGTTGTATACAAATTTTTATATAATACTAATTTAATCTTACATTCAAGATGACAAGTCGTGAACCAGACTGCATTATGTGTCGTTCCATTGGCAGGTTGTCAGCTCTGGACCACATCACTCTACCGTTGCCAGTGTGGTTGCAGCTGCAAAATAAATATTCATCACATCTTTGTTTCGTTATAGTAGTTATCTGAAAAAGTATTTTTTAAAGTAAGTTTCAATATTCGTTTAAAAATCATTTATATCACGAACTACAAGACGTGTTCTTATATTGTTTATATGAACGTATGTTATTTGCTTTGACCAAAGAGCAGGCGCGGTCTAAGCTTAAGACGGTCCTCATTTCATGTCATCCACTTTTTTTTATAATTTTTATCATTACTTTCATCAGGACGAAGACTTAAAGACTCGAAAACTTAAGATTAGAAGACTTTAAATACATGACATTGGCAGAAATAGCTGATTAGCTTAATCAAAATCAAAAGGAGAACTAAATTTTAATTGAAATTAATTTATAAATTTTAGAGTGTTTTTTTACGTACATAAGAAGTGTAAGAATACAAAAAGACTATGTGCAATGAAACACATAGGTTTCAGTAAACATAAAGCTGCAGCGTTTTGCGTTGACGACATTTTGTTTAGTTATTTTGAAATAAACTAAAGTCATTTGAGAATTTATTTTATTTTATGATCTATTGTGCGTTAAAGTAAAAGGTTAGGGATGAAAAAAAAAGAAAAGTTTATTGTTCTACCTATTACTTATTGAATAACCAAATTTTGTTTATTATTGTTGCCATTGTCTGCATTTGCAATGTGTATGGTGCCCACCACTGTTGGATTCTGCTGGTGCTTTCAATCGGGCAGAGTGAAGTCACTATGATGGATTCATACATAAAAAAGTCAGTTTAGAAATAGTTTAGATGCCATACTTACTATACAACAGTTTCCTTCTGCCCGTCTATGGCATACAAGTTGCTGGGAGGTTCGTTATTCACAGATGGGATGTTATCGTCTGGGTTGATGGTGTTTTCACCGCTTCCTTCTATACAAACAAATAGTACATAAGACATAGTTTTTATGCTTTAGAGCATAATCAGTTTTTATTTATTTTTATTTTATTTACAACTTTATGCACAAGAAGTACAATGGCGGACTTATTACCATGGGCATTATCTTACACTCTACCTACAGGTGGCGCGGTAATTAATGTAAGGGTAAACTAAACTTTGATAAATTAATTTAAAATAGGCAAAATAATTAAAATAAGTAATATGATATATCTAAGTTTCATATACAAAAATATACACATACATACATATAGACATACACAAATAACACATATATACATACTAAAATAGTTGACTTCAATTTAAAGATATATCATAAATTTTAAACATGTACACGAAATTAAAGTTATTTGCCCTAACACTCTTCTCGCAATTTATATGGAACTGGCTATTGCCTTTAATAGGCCAATAGCTGAACACAGACTTCTTTTTAGAAAGAAGGCTTGGGTCTGCTATACTCCGCTGACCAGACGGGTTGGTATAAAGTTTGTGTTAAGTGTTAGTACTCCTTGCAGTTTCTTATGACATGAATAGGTGGAACTTCCTCACTGGACAAGCATCCACAAGTTTTCAAACCCTGTACCTACAGATTCTTTTCATCCCATAATTGCCTGTGTTTTTAGCGATAAGGCCACCACTTGTACTTCTCTAGTTTTAAATTAACATTGTAATTAATCTGGTGCATGATTAAATAAAGTTATTTATTATTATTCTCTTTATAGTTTTTTTTATTATATATTATTGATTAAATTTTTAGATATAAAAATACATTTATATGTTAAATATTAACATAAAATGTTAAAAAACAGTAGACCACCGACTTCGGGTACAGGGACTAGGAAACCGGTCGTTTGGACTTCAAAGACCATCTCACTATACGTGCCATATCAAGGAGGACTGATTCCTGTATCAGACCCCTAATCCAGCCCCGTTATTATATTTTTTTTTTCTTTTTCTTTTTTTTTTTAAAGACAACTCCCGCCTTAGGAATATACTTTCCTGTGTCACGGGGTTCTTTACAAACATACATGAAACGGACACAAGGTACACCCAGACTTAGAACAATAATTTATGGATCACACAAAGTATTGTCCCATGTAGGATTTGAACCCACAACACTTGGCGCAGTAGGAAGCGGTGTGGCGACCACTGAAACCACTTTTTTTTTTTTTTGACGTGGTGGAATGCCTTTACGCACTTCGCTCCCCCCCTGCGGGTACAGGGGGTTCGCTTCGTGTGGGACTCCTGACTGACTCGCCAGACTACCCACTAAACCACCACGGTGTGCCACTCTGCGCCTGAGACGGGAGGGATCCGGGCACCGCTTTCTTACGCCATCCGGACCCCTCCCAGCGCCAGCCCGCACTGAAGCGGGCTCCGTCTCCGATGGTAAACTCAACCACTGAAACCACTAGGCCAACCGTGTAGTCAAAATTTATCTTGAAGTTCATTATACTCACCATCGTAAGTGGGAAACTCATCGTAGACTCCGTCTCCTCTTTCTACGCTAACAGTAAACATCACAGTGACTGTGCCGGCTGCTGAGGTCGCCGTACACGTGTAGTAACCATCGTCCTTGAAACTCGCTGACCGAACGTGCAAGTTAGCGTGGCTCGGCTGCGGTGGTACTACATCGTAGTTGTTGACTAAAAAGATGAAATATTTGTTAAATTTTAGTAGATACCTGGATCTTTGAAGACTTCGTCGGTATTTTTTGTTTTGGTAATTTAAAAAAATTAATCCTATTTAAATCGATATATCGCCTTTGAAACCCCCCTGACTACTAAATTTCATGCAAATCTTAGCAACCGCTGCCGGTACCACAGTGGCAGCGTAGCGACCACTGGTCGGACCAAATGTTTGTATGATCTCCAAAAATTTGTCTGTGAGTTGGGTGTTTTTTATGTATAGTATATGTGTATTCACAAAAAGAAGTATATATGTATTTATATCAGTTGTCTAGTACAAACCAAACGCAAGCTTTACTTAGCTTTGGTCTGGATGGCGTTGTGTGTAAGATGTCCGAAACATTTATTGTATATTGATTATTTATATATTCATTTTAATTTTACTAATATTACTCGTCTAAAGATTTGGCGTTTTATGTGATACCCTTCTTTATATTTTACTTAAACATCTTGCATCAATTCTAGGTGCGTAAGTTTGTATAATTTTAATTTTTTTAACCGATTCCAAAAAAAGACGGAGGTTATCATTGTATTTTCTTTTATTTAATAATCTTACCAACTAATAATCTGGCTCTTGTTTTTTTATATGTAGGCAATTATCTCTTCTAATACCCATTCGCATAATGTATTATTAGTATTTCCGGTTCCAAAAAACAAGTTTAAAGACAAATTTCACAATTATTTTACGCCAGTTGACAGTTCAAAATATCTACAGTATTTTAACTCTTAAAAGGATTTTGTCATCCATAAATAAAATATTCCTGATCTTCATTTTTAGCTCAACTAACGATTTTCCTAGATAATTATACAAAGTTATCAATTTTAAGTAGGATAGGAAAAAAATACTAACATGAGATTGAAACCAACGGCTCGGGGATACCAGTAGCTCTGCACTCAACGTCAAGTGGATCTCCGTTACTAATTTGAATGTTGTTGCCATTTGTCGTTGGTATGATAGTGATTTCTGGTAGTGACCGTACTTTGATGACTGCACTAGCGCTGGCAGTTCCAGCGTCGTTGCGAGCAGTACACGTGTACTCGCCTTCGTCATTCACTTCGATCCTATCGAACCTGTTTTTAAAAGTAAAAAAAAACTGTGTAACAAATATTTCAAACAAACAAATATATCACATATCAACAGCCTCTGATACTCCACTGCTGCACATGGAGTTATTCTTAGAAAGGGAGAGCCACGCTTCGACACGAATGGGCCGGCTCGACCGGAGGGATACCATGGCCTTACAGAAAACCGGTGTAAAACAAACAAACAGCGCTTGGGCTGTGTTTCACTAAGTGAGTGAGGATACCGAAAACTCTTACCTCTCCCCATTCCGCAAAGGCCGGCAATAGACTTATGTTACGGGTGTCCATGGGCGGGGGTAATTATTTACATCGTCGATAGTCTACATCAGGCCTACTTTACAACGCTAACTAAATTGGTTAGTATACACTTTGTTTAAGTTTTCCTTCTTTTTGTAGTAACAAAGTACTACTATATTCAGGTTGTTTTAAATTTAAAAAAGAAATGGATCAAGTCATGCAAAAAACAACTAAGCTGCTACTTCAAGTTATGCCAGAGTTGCGCCGACTCAGATAAGTATGGCCTTAACCCTCTCCGGAGAGGAGACCCGAGCCCAGCACTGGGATAATAATATCCCATTTATTCATTAGCAACCCATAAGGGTTGCTAATGAATAAATGAATGAATAAACGCCGAGTCACTTAGCTGTTGTAACAGTTTTCTGAATGACTCGAAGTAGTGACATAGCTATTTTCAGCATAACTCGGTCCAAATATCAACCTTAAGTGTGAAAAATGAACGAATGAAGAACACAGTTTATAACACTTCTTTACGACGTAGGCACATTAAAATCCGAAACACTTTTTTGACATTAATGACGATTACCTGAGCACATTATTTGGTTGTAATTGCGTAGAGGGAGAAAGACTACGTCCTCCGTTCCTGTTCCATGTGACATCAGGCTCTGGAATACCACCCACTACTCGACATTGTAGCTCATGCTGGCCTCCTAGCGTCACCGCTTGCTCACCTTCAGGGTAGATCATTACTTTGGGAGGCTCCCGCCCTAAAAACAAAGTTCAGAATTAGAATCTTTATAAAAATTACTAAAACACCTGTAAAGAATATTTTTGGTGTAGTATCTAAAATGTAATGTTATGTCTGGTTTTGATTTTTAACGTGTTTCTACCGTATGTTTTTACGTATAAATGACTCTTCTCAGGCTGATGGAAAGCATGTGCTGAATCCAAGAGTGCTGGCCACCTTAACATCGCTTAAATGGAAAACGCAGCATGGGACCTACACTATGACGGCTTAGTGAGATGCTTTTCCACGCCCTGTTTAAAGGACCAGTATCTTAAATCCGTTGGGGAGTATCCTGAGTGACCCGCTATAGCATCACTTATTATAGAACTCAGTATGGTTTGAGATGATCACGGGTCTTGACTCTTGACTTGTCTATTATTAACTAAACATTACAGCTTACTTTCAATCTCAACGTAGACATAGCTGTAGACCACGGGGTTATCGTTGACGGAGCCTGTACAAAGATAGTAGCCTTGGTCGCTTTCTTGAGCGTCGTTTATAATTAGAGTGTTGCCACGTTGACTGGTGCCTGGTCCAAATGGTCCACCATTCTACAAAAATAATAATTCGTTTATTTTTACTTTTAATTAAGTAACAATTTTTTCGCCAACAGTATAAGTTTACAATACAGCACCCAAAACTAAAGCGCAAGAATGGTGTCTAATGTACATTGATAGATTCAAATTCAAAATCATTAATTCAATTAAGACACTAAGTGACATTTATGAACGTTCAATTGAAGCTACTGATAAAAATCATAGATCGGCACAATAGACGCTGGATGTACTATATTGACGAGGTGAATTAGGTGAAAACACAAAAATTCACTGCCCGCCTATGTCGATCTATAACTTCCAGTTTCCAAAATGCGTAGGGCCCTATGAGAAGAATACTGGCAAAGAAACTCATGGCCACTCTTTTTAAAAGTCAGATCTTCAGGTACAATAGTATTAGTATTACATGAATGGTTGCATTATACGCATATTGTATGCAAGTTGTTACCACCTGAATTTCGTTTTATTAAAATGCTTCAAATGCTAACGTACTAAAAAAAACACCATTCAGTGTTGCCAATGAAAGCCTCTGAAGTACATCTCCGTGTGGTGACTGATTTATAATACAGAGTGTCGCCAACTCTTCCCATCCCATGGTTGTCGTAAGAGGCGACTAAAGGCCATAACTTCGCAAGACAACATCACTGCTTGAGAATGAAAACTTGAAGCAAACCCTACACCGACCTGTTTCTATGAAGCTTATAGCCAGCAGTAGTAGACTATTAAGGGCTGTTGTTGATGATCGGTGAAATGCAACGAAAGAATTAGTACCAGCATTGTGAAAGGGTTTGTTTCCAATCCGGTCAAGTAATTGAATCATAAATTCTGGTAACTTTAACGTTTTGCTTTTGCCAGTCAATTTGGCCCATGCATAATACATAAATTCATGAAATTAACAGACATCAAAAAAAATTTTGTATCCAAATTATTAAGTTAAATATTTATATAATGTATGCAGTATTTACTTCCAAATAAACGAAAAACCAGTATTCAGTGGTTTGTATTCAATACATACCTTAGTCCATTTAATAAGAGGCGCTGGTCGTCCGGTAATGATACAATCCACAGTGCCACTGCTACCAGTAGGTATCTTCAGTCCGTCTACTGAAGTGGAGATATTGTAAGACTCCGGTTCTGGGTTTTTAACAACGACCGTCAGTAATATCGGTATTGACGCTACATTCGATATTGGAGACTGGCAAATGTATACTCCTTGGTCCTGAGGAGTAGCGTACTCAACGTACAAAACACCGTTGTTCGAACGAACATTGGATGTGAATACGGCGTTATCTTGTCTGTAAAGATATAGTTTTGTTAATTATACACTATTTACAACATCGTAAAGGAGGCAATGTTTAATATTATTTATTATTATCTGACGCGGCGAACTTCATACCGCCAAATTTTACCACCGATAATATCTCCTAAATTGCTGAAAAACTTATTTTAGACTTTTATGCCTTACCGCCTACGGGGAGTGTACCCACGATCGCGAAGTAAAAAATATAATTATACTATCATAGTATGGTACCATGGGGATCGAACACTCAGTGGGTTGACCACTAAGATGACCACTCAAACTATTCGTGAAAGGATGATATCATTTTATGATATACAACTAACTCTATATACAGCATAAGTATTGATATTACCACACAATCATATTCTTACCTGACCCAATCGATAGATCCAGCTGGTACGTTAGTAGAGCCAGTGCACACGATTCTGATACTCTGTCCTTCATCCACGCTGGGTGAAAGGTTGGAGACTGTTAATTTGTCAGACGCTGGCAGCGGAGGTCGTGGACGGATTGTAATCATTGCTGTGCGGTCGTCGGTACCCACTGTGTTGCTCGCGATACACCTATAAGAATTTAAATTAATTATATCTCAGTACAAAGATTCGCCTCTACGTAAGTCAATCTATTCTAGTACGTTAGACATATCTCATTCATCACATTTGGGTCAATTCTGTATATCGTTTGCATGATTTATTCATGGACTCATTTCATGCACTTATCTTATTACTATAAATAAAAATCGGGTGTATGTTTGTTAATCAATCAATCAAGAATGGCTATATGTACTTAGATAAAATTTGTTCAGATTTAGATTTCATTTAAAAGTGGAATACAATTTTACATTAATTTCGAAAATTTTGTTTGTAAACTGATGAGAAAAATTCAAGTGATTGATGACTTGCCTGTATTCTCCAGAATCTTCGACAGTTGGGTTCTCAATGATAAGGAAGCTGCCACGGTTCATAACGTTTAGTGGTAGCGGTCTGTTGGATCCTCTCTGCCACCTGATCGTTGGCGTCGGGTTGCCTGCGACCTTGCACTCAAGTTCTACTATCTGGCCTTCGTAGTATTCTTTTACGGAAGGAGATATCTCCACACTTGGTTGTGTCATTTCATTACCTATATTAAAATAATATATCATGTAAAAATGTGTTTATATATAATACTATTTTTTTAAATTTTAGTATATTTTATCATCTGGTTTCCAGTTACAGCTTCCGCCCCTTTAATTCCTACATACTGGAGGACAGCGAGGGTTTATTGGAACTAATTCCTCTTAACACTGTCACTCCCCAGGATCAACGACAGTGACCCTCAAACACACCAAATTATGACACTCAAGAAATCCCAAAGCTGTCTTGGAACCGAAGTAAAGAGGAAAAAAAACTTGAGCACTTGCGAATTTAAACAGTTTCTCTCTCTCATAATTCACTTACCTTTTGCATAAAATATCTTATCCGGTACAACTGTTCCAGATTAGCGTGAAAATAATATATGAATAAACTGGCATAAATATAAGAAATATCAATTTTTGAATGAGAAAGAAAGAAAACAGATAATAGTAAAGTATTAAAATGTTGGAAAATGGAAACCATGTGTTCCCAATCGGCATAGACCATACACCGTATTTCATGCCAATAAGAAATTAATGCAGCTAGGTTATGAAACATCTTAAAAAAATTAAAGAAATCTTACCGGGCACTTTGAGTGTAGTCTCTGCTTGGCCAGTATTGATTCCATCTTTGGTCTCACAAACGTATACGCCGCTGTCTGATACTTGAAGGTTGGTAATCTGAAGAATGCCCTCATATTCATCGATCTGAGTTCTTTCAAGAGGCAAATTTCCGTTCTTCTTCGTCCAGTTGACCGGCAGTCGGGTTCTGGTGTTACGGCTTTGAGCGTAGCAAGTGAAGGTGACGCTGCTACCGACTTCTAGGATCTGAATCGTCGGGCTGTCGATAGTAACTATGACTGTGGCCTCAGGAGGTGATGGACGGGTCGGTTGTGGGCGAGGCGTCGCGTCCGTAACGGTTGAGTCACCTAATTGGTTATAAGATTTCATATAACAACTGTATGATTGTATGCAGATATAACAATATAGGGTGAATGCTATTTAGTGATGAAGACAAAAACACCGGAAGGTTTGTAAAGCAAGATAAAAACATGGTACACCATTTTAAATATAGAAGTTTTATTCTACAACTGCTAGCAATTTATGTCAATTATAATGTGTACGTTTGCTTCGCAGAAGTTTACATTCACACATGTAATTTATTTGAAGCATTTATTGAAATATAAATTAGTCAGACAGTTTTTAGAGTAAAACCAAGTCCGATAACACTCATTTAAAAGTTCCTCCGTATGTCTGTCTGTTACGTTTTCAGGGCTAACTACCTGCAACGATTTCAAGGAAATTTGGCATGGAGATAGTTGAACTCTTAAGGAAAGACACAGGCTGCTGTTAACTTCGATAGTCCATTTACACGGGAATAAGCTATATATTATATAAACGTGTATCACTTCAATCATAAATATAAACATATCATGAATATAGCTATCACCTTCTCATACTTAAATATCTAAGGTTTTGTAAAATGAAAGAGAAGTGCATCCATTACCGAGGTTACTGTTGAACAGCGCATGATACGTACGTCACATTATTCACGAATTCAATGAATGATTATAAACATGGCTGCGACAATCACATTACACAAATTGCTCCTACAGAATCAGAAGGATGAAAACAGTTGTTACACTTTTGCGACATATTCAATTACACCTGAATCCAGGACAGAACAAAGCCTGAATCAAAGCATGATATGAAGTACAACGAAGATATCCGAAGCACGTTCGGTTGTGATCGTCTACCTGGTTCGGGTAGGCTGGTCGTGAGTACACCAATCGTGAATCCCTTTTCTGTAATTGCATGGCATTCGTACATTTCGCCTAGCCTCCTGGTATCCCAGACGGTATGCCAGATGTGTTCGCCGTGCCAACCGTCCTTTTCTAGCCTCGATTCGTTAAAGTATTTCGGAGGTTGTTGTTCTTTGCTTTCGTGATAGAATTTTATAGTGAGCGGCTCCGGCCCCCGGTATTTGCAAGTAAAAGTGACCCTCCGTAACCATGGGTCGTTCTCAGCTCCCTCTTGGATGGTCGGATGAAGTTCCATAACTAATCCTATTGGTCGTTTATTAAAATATATTTATATAATGAGAAAATATATGTCTCTATGTGAAATGGTGTAAAGGTAACTTAAATTATTCGGATGTAAAAACTACGTTGAGTTGTTGAGTAGACTAAAAATATTTTTTTAGGTAATGTGATTGTATTAGTATAAGAAAAAAATATCGATCCTAATATTCATAAACAAATCGTCTACCTATTTAATTTTTTTTTAGCTAAAGTGCCAACTAAATGCAGCAGGGTTTTTAATAAAAATAGTGCAGTAAATGTTGCCAGTGTATGAGTATTTCGAGACTAACCGATAATGCCGCAGTCACTGCCGGTGTACGGCGCTCTGCAGTTACAAACAACTTGTCCGTAGCTATCAAGCTGGCAGTCGTGTCCGTGGCATGAACACTGGCTGCAGTAGCCACGCTCGTCCTTGTAGTAACCGGAATCGCAGATTTCACAACTTGTGCCGGAGTAACCAGTCGGGCAGTTCATACAAACCTACAAAAAAAAAAATTTAATGAGTCTTGAAACAAGCAGGCTGCCGGTGTCTATCTGACTTTATAACTCTTGTTAGCTTCAACGATATGTTTATTTGTTTGTAACCAAAGTTTGGTAACGTATATTTTTACTATAGTCATTTATTTTTAGTGATAACCTCGGTCACAAATGTATAGACGAGTTTTTGAGGCTTCTTATCTAAAATTAGAGAGGAAATGGAACATATTATATTATACACTGAATATTTGCTTTGCAAAGTTATATTGTGATTACAATGGAAATAATAGGTATATAAGGAGAGGCATATGTTCACAGTAGATTTTTCAAGATTGATGATGACGAATGAGAGGATTAAATATTTGACTGTATTCTACATGACATTCGTGAGATTCTACCAATCATATAATCAGATTCGTATCGTATTCATATTGTATCGTGGGAGAGCCACGCTTCGGCATGAACGAGCCGGCTCGATCCGAGTGATACCACGGGCCTCACAGAAAACCGGTGTGAAACACTGGATTTCACCGAGTGAATGAGGATCCTGAAACCCCTCTCTCTATCTCTCAAAGGCCGGCAACACACTTATGACGCTTCTGATGTTGCGGGTGTCCATGGGTGGCGGTAACCGCTTACCATCTGGTGATATATCTGCTCGTTGACCCTTATTCCATAATAAATGTATAGGTAATGTTCTCTAGAAATTTCCAGTATTTACAGCTTAGTTTAGGTTTAATAATAACCCCAATTTAAAATTAAAATTAAAATTTAATAGTATAAAGCTAAGCAATCTTACTTCAATGCCCTTGGCAGCTGGTAAGGTGGGATCGTAGCTTTGAGCCGCAGTGTCCATAGACACATCAGCAATAGTTGTTTCGTAAATGTCCCGGGCCACCGTTGCTCTAACCAGTACTCTCTTCAAATTCCTCAGAACAGCCATAAAGTTGCTATGAGTTGCAGGTGTAGCCGTGTTCAGAATGTACCAGCCTTCTTCCTTCAAGGGTACTTGGTAGCTCTGTTAAATATAAGTAAGTGTGAATTACAGACTGATACATTAAATAAAGTATTCTGACAAATCTAGTCTTTGCTGTAAAGGATAAAATACAGGTTATACAACGTTATTCTTGTTTAATGCGAAATCTGAAAGTAGTTTGTTTTAAATCAGCAGTGGAATCAATTACAATTGTTTTTAAGCCATGTTATATTGTCCCGAATGTCTATCAACAATTGATAGAATAGAAGACAGTATTTAATACGTCAGGAACGGCCGAATGATGGCGTAGAAGGCACCGTATAGTATTATCATATCTATACATACTTTTTTTTTCAGTGTGCATCGTGCGTCGCTACCTGCATCCCAATCTCATTCTACATTCAAAGTATCTTAATATTTTTAGTACATCATAGACACATTGGGCGACAATTATTGCCGCGAGTACAACGATGCCTCTAGGTAAGAATTTTATAAAGCTATTTAAAGATTCGTTTTTTGTTTTATCGAAAGAGGATCTCCATTTCATGTCATCTACATTTTTTTATCATTTTTATCATTAATTTTATCACGCCGAAGACTTGAAGACGTAAGATTTAAAGATTATAAATACTTGACATTGGCAGAAACAGCTGATCCGGCTGGTTGCCATTTCATCGAAAGAATAAAAAGACGAACGATGCCTCTAAATCAAACTTGGTGAAATTTAATTGTTTCTGTTTTGTTTTTTATTTTAGTTATTATTTTTCTAATATGTACCTAATATGAGAGTGTATTTCCAATGTTGTTCTAAGTAATTTTAACCTGTGTATAAACTAAACTGTTAAATACGTTTTTAGAATTACATTTGTCGTTAACAATCTTTTACTTTTCGTAATTAATTTTATTAAGTAACTGATTTAGCCGCAAGAATACTAAAATCTAGTCAGTTACGTTTAATTCGTCAAAGATATTTAGTAGTTTGTAAGGCAGACATACATTTTTGGTCAACTTACGTATGATATTCCTGACGGGAACTGATTGGGGTTGGTCCAGAATAAGCGAATATCTCCTCCATCGAGAATAACATCGTTGCCTCTCTCAGACTTTTGATCAGACTCAGAGCTGAACTTCTGACGCAGAGACAGACTGCCACCGTATGATAGTACTCGGTTACCTGAACATGTCATGTCAGATGATTTAGATTGTACATTTTTTCAGAATTTGACAACTCTGAGCATGGTATAACAATAAGTATACATTATTATATCACAAGTTATAGTTTATTAAAACTTTTTCTTGCTATATCGCGCCCGGAGTTGACAAATCCTGCAAAGAAACTTTTGATAAAATGGAAACAGCCTATGTCACTCGGTTATTAAGAATCAACTAACTCTTCATTCAATAAAATCGTTTCTGTAGTTTAGGCGTTTAGATGGGACATATAAACACATATAGCCTGTCCAAACTATGACGCTTTCTTTTGGCTCAGATAAAAAGAATTACCGAAGTTAATAATAATAGAGAGCTTTTTCAGGTAGTTAAACTGATTAATATACAAACCAGGGAAAATGGGGAGCGACCAATAGAGGTCTACATCAGGTGGGAACTGGAAGTTGTAGGCGAGTTCGCTCTGTTGGAACGCCGGCACGAAGTTATCCTTGATCACTCGCTCAGCGTTCAGATCCGTGATGGTGAAACCACCGTAGTTATCGCCAAGAACTGGTGCGGCGACCGGTACCCGGGTGTAGTGGCTGCCCTGTAAGTATGGTTTAGTAAATTACGGTGCTTTATAATAAGTACGTAAACAACAACACAGTTATAAAGGGAAGCAAGTTTTAGATATGTCCCCATAATCGTGAAGTAATCTAAAATCATTTATGGCTGTTAGAGTATTTTATTAGGTTATATTTAGGCATAAAGCCTATGTGTATAATTTAGGGAGTTGAACTAGTCCTTATTACTACCTAATAGAATTCCCAAAGTCGACAGTTTCTATTAAAATCTTAAGAATTCAATATCTTGAAAATGGTCACGTTTGGGATATGGTATTTTGTAGTAAAATATATCAGCAATAATGTATATAACAAACTCTAGAGCATCTCGGTCGATTTAATCAGTAACCCTATTTATAAATGCTAATGGCTGATAGGCACGATGACTAGTTTTGAGAAACTGTTATGATGTTCGGAAGTATCTCTTATTTTCAAAAACAGTTATATATTTACAAAAAAAAGTTTTAGTAGGAAAAAATTGCGATTTATATTTTAAGTTTAAAATTCACGTCAAAATGCTCGGTGGTGTCATGGCGTCTGTTTGTGACGTCTTGTCGCAGACGTGACGTCACCATTTGTCAACCAGTATCAATCATAGCTCTTAAAAACAGTAAAGTGATCTTCGATTAATCCGTAGAAAGTGACCTTTATACATAAACGTAACTCGCTCTGATTGGTGTTAAATTTAACAAGGCGGATTGCTGTATTTTGTAGTTTTATTTTTACTAAATAAATATTAATCTTGCTTTAACTATGAAAATAAATTGTTATCCTCTATGAAACCCATTTCATCAGATAGATACATAATTTTAGTGGTTCTTGGGTACCGTCATCATGCCTATTGCAGATGCAAGGAACACCGTTTTCCAAACACTTTCGTAACAGCGTTAGACGTCATAAGGAGTGAGTGCAACGCGTAATACAGTCACAGCAAGATATTTCACTGAGTAAATTCCTTTCCTTCCTTCCTCAAGATCTTATAAACGTAACTGTAGCCTTAATTATTCTACATTCCATCTCTCCTTTTGCTTTTCCCTAGTCACATATATTGGTAATTGAAAGTTCTAAATCTCAAAATTGGATTATATATATAAACTCGTTACATATCTGCCATATTTGTGAAAGTCTTACTTCATGACAGTCGGTGGAAACTCCTGAGCAATAGCACGGCAGACAACCGTCAGGGTTGTTGGCGTCGAGTCCGAAGGTACCAGCCCTGCAGCGGTCGCAAGAATCACCTTCTACATTCTGTTTGCAGTAACATTTACCGGAACTATCACAGGGGCCCGCCGTACCTCGTGGATCACAACTGTTTTGAAAATTTTTAATATTTAGTATTTATACGTTGAAATATTAGGACATCAAACATTAGGATATCAATCGTTTACTCACTTGCAGATTTCGGATGGGTTTCTTATTGGGACACATGAGCCGTAAACGTCGCGTTCATAGCCGACTTTACATACTTCACATTTTGGACCAGCAGTGTTATCAGCACATTCCTAAAATTAAGGATTGTTTGTAGAACACGAAACAAAAGTAAAATTTAATAAAGTTCTAAATACCGCCATCTGACAACGTATAATATAAACTGTTACTATAAATTCTCTAAAATCAGTTTAATTTCCAACCTTTATGTAGTAAGATGAGGTAACTACTTACACGGCACTCTCCGGACTCCGGATGGCATATGTTTGACTTTCCGCTGCATTGACAAGGATCGCACTGGCCCAAGTAAAGACCAGAGAGGTCCTTATTCCTGAGCAACAAAAAAAGAATTAAATACTTTAATGTTTTTTTGCACATAATATTTTAAATATATGTAAAGACATATAGGATATTTTTTTAAACTTATGGTTTAGTAGAAACTTATAATTATGTAGTACCAACCTTGTGTATCCAGGCATGCAGTCTTCGCACGAAGTTCCCATATATCCTGATGGGCATTTACATTGTTCTACTTGAGAGGCAACAGGGCCGTACGCATCGGCTTCCGCAATCTCAATGCTTGCACTCACTGGGGATGCTAACTGGGGCCCCGGTGAATATGTAGCTTTGACTAAAATTGTTTTGACATCAGCTAAGGCCAGTAAGAATTGTGCCCGAGTTACTTCGTTGCCGTCAGGTCTATTAAAAAAAAGCAAGTTGTCAAAATGTATCATAATAAAAGTAGTATAAATTAGGCATCATATTAGTCTCGCACGCCATGACAAAGAGTTTTGGAGCATTATTATTTCCTAAAGATTTTTATTCATGTATGTGCGTCAAAGATTGCAAATAGTTGGTTGGTTGTAAATTAAAGCTTAGAGAGGTGTATTTGTAAAACGTTGTAAATACCTTTGCCATCCTTTCTCTATTAACTGTATGCTGGCATTCAAAGTTCTGTCATGGCTAACGCCAAAGTCGCCGAAATAGTGGAATATCAATTTGTTATCCTGTCAAAAAATATATTATTTCAATAAATTTTTCGTATCTCATTCGTTTGTTACAACACAAGTTTGTTACAAGAATTCCCTAAACTAAAATAAAATATTATTGAATAAGTAAATTAGAACCTTTATACTTTCTTCTTATTAAGTTAAATGCTCGACAGACTAATTGTACTGACTATTCATCAACATTAAGCTAGTTAATAAACAATAAACACTTACACTGATTAGCTGAACATCTGCAGCAGTATTCCTGAACCTTGGATTGGGGGGAGACGGCACGTCCTTGAGTACATAACGCAGGTACCCTCCGTACGCTGTCACCTTATCGCCCGCAAAGCTGTTAGTAGGAAAGTATTTTGTTTTAGTTTCACAAAGACTTTCTTTTGGAGTGAAGATCGAAGTAAAGAATCTTAGATGAAATAAAAATGATGTAAAGACTTTGACTTCAGTGTAATAGTTTAAGCATTTGCTACACCGTTTTCTACTACACCAAGTGTCGTGGGTTTAAAGCGACGTGGAGTTTCGAAGCGACACTTTGTGTTATCCACATATTGTTGTCTCGAGTCTGGGTGTACTTTTTCCCTTACATATGTTTGTAAAGTCCTCCGTGCCATAGGATGTATATTGCTAATGAGGAAATAGAGAATATGCATGCTTTTTATTACTTAAGCTGATCATTTATGCCTCCTTAACATAGAAAAAATATCAATAGGCTTGAAAATTGTCAATCAAATGTTCAAAGTAAAATTTAAAACACTGACTAAATTTCAGCTATTCAAACGCGGCCGTTTTGCGCGCGCTTTTGACACGTCCAATCACTTCATTGTCATTTCGTATTTGTTTAGTTTTGATTACCATAAAAATCATGGAAAAAGTAAATTTTTTTCACAAAAAATACTAACACAATACGAATTTCGACGACGATAATTTCTATGAGTTGACCAATGACGTCACATTTCTTTTCGACCAATACTGTTGCGTTTTGTTATTTTGAATTTCCCTCCATTAATTTTTACTTAATATTTTCTGGGTTTAACTAATCACTTAATAAAAAATAAATTTTAAGTACATTGTAAAGACAATAAAAAATCTAGAGAAAAATGTTTAACACAAATAATTTTTTGATAATTATATAATAATATAAAATATAATAAATAATTTACGTATATTCCCTATTGTCTTTGAAAAAAAAGAAAATAAAAAGAACGAAATTACCTAGGAGGCATACTCCAGTAGTAAACACTGAAACGGGGGCTGCTTTCAACATTGTTCAAGAAGATTTCGCCGCGTTGCAGTTGGGGTCGTAAGTCAGTTTCCTTTGGTACCGAGTATCTGACTGAACTACGTCCAGCTGGAGCGCTGTTGTAGACCTTTATTTGGTCCACGATTTGAGGAACGTTGAACTGGACGCTGATAGTCCTCCTGCGGTAGTTACTGCTGGTACACTGTTGTGTTATACCAGAACAGAAGCAGTCTGCGCAACCGTGCCTGAAATAGATGTGGAAGTGTAAAATATGCAGTCTTTAATGCCACTATTACAGTGTGTTTGGCAAGAACGTGGCCGGCATATTTTTAAATTTTGGAATGCAAGTTATAAAAATAAATATCAAGCAGAATAAAACAGTCATTGGCTATAGTGCATTGTATAAACATAAGCTTTTCCCTCCATTTTTTCATGACATTATTACAATGAGTGCAGCGTACGCGTCCCGCTTTTTTTACTTATGCTATCGCAGAGGACAAACGGAATATGCAGCTTTCTGTCAATAGTCTTTTATTATCACTTGGCTCTGAGAAAGAACAATTGAAGAAAAAGGGTTCAAATATATCAACTGACACCATCAAGGTTCAAAAGGCATTTAGTTGTAAATGGCGTGATTTATCGAGGCACTGTGAAGAAACCTCTCATAAAAGGCTGCATTGAGCGTGCGAAAACGAAGAACGTGATTGAGACATAAAGTAATAGTGATTGGCACCGTATTAAAATAAAGCAAAATTGAAATGCAATAAAAGACTTAATTGATTACAATTTATCGTTTGATATTTCTAAGATTTTCATAAAATTTTGTCGGTCACGCTCTTTTCCTATATAGTTTATTTAAATTATCTTCTCATAATTTTTTTAACTAATGAAGAGGCCTATGTTTTGTAGCACACTGTGAAAGGCTGATGATAATAATAACCTTTAAGTTTTGATATTTTCAAGTACCGCGTTCTTTGGCAATAAAGTTTTTTGGCCTTGTCATTTGTGAAATTTTACATTATCACAACACAAATGAACTGTTAAGAATACCAATTATGATATTAACGTATCAAAATAATACAGCTCCTGTATGTGCACAATATATTACTCCTTTATTTATAAACGTTATTTAATTTAAAGTAACAATTCTATGTTACTTTCAACTAAGCTTACGTATGAAAGTATAAAAAAAGTAAGTGCCTTGAGTAGGTTATGGATTTCCTGGGAAGACATTTCAATCAGGTGAGGTGCTGATGCCTTATGGGCTGTTAAATTCATAATTATCTCTAAAAAAATCCAATCGGGAAGTTGTAGTCCAATGTCCCAGGGGTTTAATTAAAAATATTACCTGAAGTCGGTAGAGAGGAAGAAGGTTTCATTCTTGCACTGGTCACAGTAGCGTCCCTGCACGTTATCTTTGCAGACGCACTCATCAGGTGGTCTTATTGTCTTGGTTCCTACTGGGTCGCATTTGGAAACTTGTTTCGGCTTACAGCTATTGCCTTGAAGTAATGGGTTGCCTTCGTAGCCTGGGGCGCACGCTTCGCAGCTTTGGCCCTGGTAACTGTGGAATAACGTTTATGACAACAGTTTAGATTGTGATAATATATGACAAAAGTTTAGATTGTAAGGGAAGATTAGGTAGCCACAACGTTGTCTTGCCAGTCCCCAACCCGCCATACCATACTCCATACCATACCATACGTTAAGGCCATACTCGGACGTATCGCCTTAACCCTCTCCTGAGAGGAGACCCGTGCCCAGCAGTGGGACATTATGGGGTTGTTGATGGATACAGGGCTTTGAAATTGTTAGGTTTCCTAACTAAGGAAATTAAAATCTTCAAAGAACTTTACTTAACAATTATTTGCAACAGCGTAGTACACTTTGTGTTAAATACATACCCTTGGAAGCAATCACAGATCACGGATCCGTCAGGTCCAAGAGAGCAAGTCCTTGCAAATTGGTTCTCCCTATTGGTGAGCGGGCAAGGACAAGGTCTGCAAGCTAGGCCACTGGATGGGTCACCATATGTTCCTGGTGGGCATTCCTCAGGCTCGCAGTCTCCGAGCCAAGGGCCAACAACCTTGCGGGCAAATCCTGCTGCGCATTTCTGTAAACAAAAACAAAAGAATTTGGTTATAGTAACTTTGGTGCAGTACATGGTTACACAGCAAAGCATAAAGTTCCTGACAAATTGCCAAATCGATTCCGTGCCTCCTTATTTACATTCAAAAAACTATAATTTAGTTGTCGACAAATTGCAAATATACGTCATGCACGTAAAAAGTATACGAAGTAGTTACAAGACTATTATACATATCTATAATATGGAATTGAGTACCAAATGCACACTCAATGGAAACATAATAATATCTCACCTGACATGAGAGTCCTACGTATCCCTTAGGGCAGGTACATTCTTCAACGAGACTAGCAGCTCCGAGACCAACGTTGATGTGTTCAGCCGACTCCATGACAAAATCAGTGATGTTCACACCAGCGTTATTCAGATCAGCTCGCACCAGTATCATCTCAATGTCATCCAAACTGAAAAAAAATGTGTATTTGATATTAAAACTTGTAAAAACTTTGTATCCCTTTTAATGAAAATTATGCGAACGGAGAAACATAAAATTTGGAACAGTTAAGTTTCTTTGGAAGAGAAATGCAGAAAGTTAAAAAATACAAAATTAAAAACAAAAAAATAAAGTCCAATTTCAACCACTGGGTTCCTTGTTCAAATATATATTTTGACTAACGCTACCTCAGATCAATACATGAAATTATCATCATCAACCTGTCTTTGAAAAAATGTATACAATATGTATTTAAATCAGTTGTCCAGTACCCATAATACAAGGTGTGCTTAGTTAGGGACTAGATAGTTTTGTCTGTTAGATGTCCTAAATATTTATTTATTATATATTTAATAGTTAACAGCTTGACATATACATCTTCTAAGAAAGAAGATTTTGGCCTAACATCCCAAACAGGTCAGACTATTGGTATAGGATTTGTACCAAGTGTTCGTTTTCTTTGCAGAGCTATTGTTCTCCGCAGTTTACTCCTTTAACTTCTTATGTTGTTGTTGTTTTACAGTTTACAGTAGCCAGTCCCAACTGAGACCAGCCAACTAAGCAGGAGATATAACAGTGCGGTGTGTGCGCAAACACAGGTGCACTCTCTGTTCGTTCTCTCTCATAATCCGATGGGACGATTAACCGACACGATCGGGGAGAGATCTGGCGTAGGACCGACAGCTTTACGTGCTCTTCGGGGGTTCAGACATTAACTTCCCAACTCCGAACTGTTATTAATATTCGACCCGGCCGACCCGGGACTTGAACCCGAGACCTCTTGATCGGCAGTTTCTCTTGATATCATGGGAAGAATTGAATTATTATTATTTAATTTCGTCACTATACATCAAAACAACACAATAGTATGGACACTTCATCATTCCCAACTGGTCAATGGCTGCGGTATTCAGCTGTGATATACTTACACCATCATTATGTCTTCTCTCGCAGCTGGTGCAGATCCGTCAGGATACTTGGACCATCCTTCTGGTATGAAACGAGCTACGACGTTAACGGCAGTGCTACCACCAGCCCGGCTTAAGTGGAACAGGTTTCCATATTTGCCCTGGAAATATAATCTATAATATCAAACACTATCCAACGATTTTAAAAATATTTAAAGAAAAAATCGGTTAAATAGAAAAAACGGTAAAATTAGTATAAAACTTTTAAGTTTCTAATAACTATTTAATTATAAATATGCGTAACCCATAACCACAGCCTTACTATAGTCTAATGAAAATGAACCGGTGTTTACCTTGATAATGATAGTTGCAGCGCTGTCATCGTACCCGTAGACTTGCGTGTGCGGGGACAGAGTATACTTGATATGTCCGCCGTAAGATTTGAGCTGATTGCCGTTGTATGACTCAGGTAATGTAAGGTAGGGATGTGAGTTCGAATAATATGAGGCATCACCGAACTTTGTGACCTAGAATTTAAAGACACATGACATTCGATCACGCGTAGTATAATAATAAAGAGTGAAGGGTATTGCAGCATAGAACGGATAAAAGCCTTTTCTTTTGTAAAAAAAACCAAGACGCAAACGCGTGACCCAGACTCAGAACAACAATTTGTGGATCTCACAAATTGTAAGTGTTGTCTCGTGCGGGATTTGAACCCACAACATTCGGCGTAGTAGAAAGCGGCTTGGCGCCCGCTTAAATCTGAGGGAAACCATGCAGTTATAGTTATGTATTACAGTAATAAAATTGAATTTAAAGCGGGTTGATGCCATTAACATGAATTTGGTTTAGACTAAATTGCCGACTAGACTTACCTATAGGGCTAAAATTTGTACAGGATAATTTTTATACGACAACATTCTCTAATATTAATTATAATTCTATTCAACTTGAAATATGTCTATATATATAAATCTATATATATAAAATTCTCGTGTCACAGTTTTCGTTGCCATACTCCTCCGAAACGGCTTGACCGATTTTGATGAAATTTTTTGTGCTTATCCGGTATCTATGAGAATCGGCCAACATCTATTTTTCATCCCCCCAAATGTTAAGGGTGGACCACCCCTAAATTTTTTTTTTATTTTTCAGACAAAATTTTTTGTTTTAATTTTTTTATGATACAGCATACAAAAATACCTACAACCCTAAATTTTCACCCCTCTACGATCAACCCTTATTTTTTAATAGCCATTTTAGTTATTTAATCATTTTTCCTGGACAACGTCATTTTACGATGTCGTGAGCTTTGTCAACAATTCATGGTCGACATGTACGCGAAGATTGAGAGCGAACGAATACGATACTTNCAAATAAATTGGTACAACCCAATAATTAAGCAGGTTAAAACAATACTTACAGTGGCGCCATTCCTGAGAGGTTGGTAGTAATACTGGTTAGCGATGGGCTGGGTGTCGATTTGGACTTGGCCGTTCGGAGTGGCCTTGATGCCAATCAGTCTAGTGCCTCCTTCACCCAGGGGTGTGGGCATATTGTATGTGAATAGATCGGCGCTACGGCATTGGGTCGACTTGCCGAAGCAGAAGCAACGGATGCATTCGCTTTCGGAGCGAGCCTCACTGTGAATGATAAAAAACATTATTTATTATATATTAAGTTAAAAAACTCCTACAAAGTAACTTTATGTAGTAAGGCATAGATAAGTTTTATTTACCGAATAAATAGATAACTTAATATGAATAAAAGTAAGTAAATAAGTTATTATTTTTACGAATAAAAAAGAGTAATTATGATAGTCTATATGCTATATAATGCTTTTCAAAAGCTATTTAGTATTAATTATTAACATGTTCAGATATGTTCAGACATATATAGTATAAGGATTATAACTTTTCTTGTATATGATATATAGATAGGTGTTTCATAAGCAGACTAACTTGTTGAAGTATCCCCGCGGGCAGAGATCGGTCTTGTTAACAAACACAATGGCGTCCGGTGTCGCAAAAGTTGTTCCTCTATTGTTCATTGCCTCGCAGGAGTAGGCTCCGCTGTCATCGGGCTGCGAACACAATAATATGTTGATCAGATACCGAATAAAAACTGGTTATTTGTTTCGGAGTTTGGATGTTTTCTATGTATAATATGTATGTATTTACAAAAAAAAAGTATTTATGTATTCATATCAGTTGTCTAGTACCCATAATACAAGCTCCGCTTAGTTTGGGACTAGATGGCGTTGTGTGTTAGATGTCTGAAAATATTTATTTATTTATTTAATTTTCTTGAAGAAATTTAATCAATAACCCCTTGCTGGAATTTGTGTTTTGGCCATAGGTAAAAGTATGAAATTAAATGTTTAATACTTCACGCATCTCATATATGGCTGTCTGACCCCAAGCTAGGCAGAGTCAGTGCTATGCTAACCAACCGATAAACAAATTATAATATTTTAAATGACATATAGGGAAGTTCTATCTAATTTTTTTTATTGAATATGGGGCAAGCGAGCAGTCGTATCGCTTGATGGTAAGCGATTACCGCCGCCTATGGACACCCGCAACACCAGAGGCGTCACAAGTGCGTTGCCGGTCCTTGGGGGGTGGGGAGAGGGAATGAGGGGAACGGTTGGATTATGGGACTTAGGAATCCTCACTTACTCGGTGAAACACAGCGCGGGCTCTGTTTCGCACCGGGTAGGTTCCTACCCTTCCTAGTGGGAAGTAACTTCTCACTGGACCTGCCAGGCCCGTCAAGTATGTCTGTAAAATCCCTTGCAACATTGAATATAGTCCTAGTACAAGAATTGTCTTCAAAAAAACCCTCACCTGCATATTCGGACAGGTCAGTTCACCAACGCCATTTTCGCTAGTCCAGGTGCATTTGGTGGGCACGTGTCCCCAGTTCAATCGCCATGAGATCAAAGGTACAGGTACTCCAACCGCTTCACATCGCAGCGTCAAAGTGTCGCCAGGATTTAATTTCACGTTTTGTGGTTTCGGAGGGCTCTTGACGTACACAAAAACTATGAAAAAAAATTTTTTTCTTCAGTTTGTTCACATTTATACATATAAATATTTTTTTTCAATTTTCCTATTTGCCAGTATAATTAAAAATCTTTTCATAAATAGGTATATACAAGTTTTATTTAAAAAAAAAACAACTGTTTTCTTCAGAAGCATTATTTCATATTTTAATTTAACCTCTTTCATAATTATTAAATCGTCAGTATTTAAACTATGTATGAAAAAAGAAAGTAAAGCTGAACAGAATCAATCTGTTAAGACATAATTATGTAAGCTAAATAAACTGACCACATCCGATTTCGTCACTGCCATCAAAGCAGTCACTTTGCAAATCGCAGTGGAAACTCTTTGGTATGCACTGGTTCTGTGACTTGCACGCAAACTCAACCGGTGAGCATCTGCCGTTTTCCCTCGCACCACAATTCTGTTCATCCGAATTGTCTCCACAGTCATCATCAGAATCACAAATCCAAGTCTTCAGTACGCATTTGCCGTTGTTACATTTGAACTCGTTGGGCTCACATACTCCACCGAAGTCTGTGCAAAATTCAAAGAGTTTTATATATAAATATATATACTTAAGTTTTAAATAAGGTTTATTCAGGGCTTCCACTTTTTTATATTAAGTGAAGGTATAATTTTTTTGTCACCATCTTTCAGCTTTCAGGTCTTAAGTTTATGAAATATTATAATAATTGTCAGCGCACCTTACTTAGCTTTCATCCCTATTGCTGTTTTTATTTCGTTAAATTTCGCAATTGGGACTAGACGGAAATTTAACTATTTCAAACTATGTCCCAAATGGTTTAAAAATAATGACGTTCTTCGGGAACAAAATATTAAAAAAAACATACATATACATTTTAATTCAGAACTGCCTTACCTTTATCGAAGTACAAGTAAATATTATCGAAACGTCTTAAGAAATACTTACGGCAGTTTTCCTCATCAGAACCATCACTGCAGTCCCTTACGTTGTTGCACACGGCGTTCTTCGGAATACACTGTCCATTACCACAAGTGGCTTCGTTAGGCTGGCATCCGAAGGATGGTCTTTGTGTCGATGCTGTAATCAAACAAGAAGATAATCCCCATACGTTTACTAAACTAGTAGAGTTAGACAGAGACATTGTTAAGAAAGCACTTAAAAGACAAAATCTAAATTATCCGGCATTAGATTCGTATGGAGTCATCAAAAAGCTTCTAATGAACAGCCTGCGTTTTTTTTTCTTCTTATAATCAAGCTGTTTTTACTATGTAATTTTTAATATCAGAGAGAAATTGCCTTCTTTTAAAGCTGTAACAAAGGCTTTTACTTCCCTACGAAAATTGTTTTATATGAAGCTCAACCAAAATAAAGTCAACAACGTCATTATATAGTAAGTAATTAACTAATTAATGGGCAACTAAAGTCGGTGACCGTTTAACATGCTAAGAAATTTTTTTTGGAACGAAGTTCCTTACCGCAGGCTTGGAGGGGATAGGGATTTTGCTGCGCGACCGAACTGAAAAAAATGTGATAGTAAAACCGTAAGAAAAAAACCGTGTAAAAATGTTCGTGGAATAAAACCGTTAAATGAGACGTGCGCAGGCGCGACAGTCGCATACACAAGCGAGTAGTGTATAATACCTTTCTCTTTCTCCCTCTTTTGAGCACGAATTTTTTTGCAATTTGTGTCGATTCTACATTAGCCGAAGGAATTTCGTTCCGACCTGGTGTCCCACGACACCACATCTTAATTTTTTAATTAAGTCAATGTTTTTATACTGCATCTGATTTCAGAAACTTCAACGAGCCAAAACTTGTCTATTGCCTTAATATGGTGTACCTAATAGTAATTGGAAAATAAATAAACAGTTATACTTACTTGCAGGTTGGACTGTTACGGAGACCCTCACTTGAGCCCCAGGGTAGTTAGAATAATTTTCTGCCTCACAAACATATACACCGCTGTCAATGTCCTGAAAAAAATGCAAAAAAGATGATCCTTAAGTAAGATTTTACTAATTCATTATTGTAATAAATTACTGATATCCTGTAAAACCGATTGTACAACAAGCCGACCTCAAATTATCTTGGGAATAATAAAGGCTAGGAAGATGATGATTATTATAATAAACTACGAAATTACAAAAATATATGTATTTAAATATTGAGTTGGCTTTTATATGTTGCACTGATTTAGCTCAAATTTTGAGAAACACTTCAAAGGTTTCACACTTTCAAAGGAAACGCTATTTTTCATGAATGTGACACAGTGATGCGAGGTAGTGTACAGGTAGTCTAATGAACCGAACGAATGAAGCTGTTGCGGCATATCCCCTGAAAGGTTCATATTCAATGAAGATTCTTGTTTAAGAAGTCTTTTAAAGTCAATTTATATTCATTAGCACACTCACAGTAACGTGGAACATTTCTAATCTGCCTCGTACGTCGGTCGATCCTTCTTTAATGTAACCTCTTTCTTTGCGCCACTTAACTCTGGCGCGTGCTGTACCTTCATCTCGACATTGCAGAACCACATCACCACCTAGAAATATCCTCTCTGTGAACCTTAAAGCCCAAAAAAAGACTAGCAGCATTCTCATTCCAAAGTCAGTTTCTGGACTCGAGTCTTTTATACTTTTTATAATTACGACTTTTTCAAATCCTTGAATTGTAAAATATTTGCATTTATACAAAAAAATAATGACAAGACTTTGTAAATAAACCTGTATCTTTAAAGAGTTGAATAGAATTTAAAAAAGGAGGTTAGTTTTAATTGAATCTATTGTTTTAATGCAATCTATTGTTGTGTAATTATTATACACTTATAAAATAATATACACTAATATAATAGTCTTAATATATTTAGTTAGTGGCTGGTTTTCCGAACTCTTTGGATTGAAACTATATCACTACTTAATAAATAATTTAAAACAAGTATAAAAGACTTGAGGATTACAGGGAGTAAGTACATATCAACTATCATATCCATGATAATATCAACTACTGTTTCTACCAACAAATGACAGAAATATATTAGTTTAATTATTATAAACTAATATCATTTTGATAAACATTCCGTCTAAATTATTATCAAGAATATGAACTTATTCCCAAACGATCACCAGTACTTAATATAAGTATTATGGTAGCATGCATGTTACATAGTTCTTAAAACTATAATAAAATACCATAAATATCTTCACTAGGTTCTGAAACAGAGGACCTTAATATTTAACATTGTTAAAATAACGTTGGCCTCAAAGCCAAAAATATTATATTTAATCCTTCATAAGCCATAGACAAGATAGTTAACTTAATGAATGAATTAATGAGTAACGTTGATTAGATCCATCTTTAAACCAAACAAAAAACAATCACAGCAATCTAAAGACTTTGAGATGAATAGTTTTTTTATATGTAATAGCCTACTGAAGAGACTTAATTCCGCCTGATGGAAAGCATGAACAAAATCCAAGAGTGGTGGTGACCATACTCATTGTGATTGCAGACAATGCCACAATGGAGCATGGTGACGCAAACTATGGCGGCTAATTGGGATGTTTATGAAACATATTTGATAAAAACTGGTTAGTTAATATAAAAGTAAGTATTTTTATTTATTAAAAACCCATTTCTATCCAGTAAAAAAATAATAATATACCCAAATATTAATAACACCCATGTATTTAGCTTGTAATTTTATCAAACAATAATATGTTATTAATCAATATACTCATTATGCCAGCAACAATATTCAAAAATCATTATTATTTGCCCAGTAATAATATACATAAATATTAAAATATATATTCTTAGTATTATCATGCAAATCAAAACTATTGCCCTTAAAATATATAAGTATGATAGTAATTATGTAACGAAGCTGTAATTATGTCACCCTGTAATTAAAATGTTATATAAAAAAAATCCAAACAAGTAGCCGTTTTAATGAGCTGTTAAATAAAACCCATGTTTTGGTAAGTCAATAAAATATATTGTTACTGAATCCCATTATTCAGATGGTTGCTGCCCAAAATAAATTTAATAGGCAGGCCGACTCACCATTGCTAACTGTACCACCACCATGAAAGAAACAATAACAAATTATATTAATTTAATCTTTAATTAGAAAAAACCTTATAACTTTATTAAAAAATAATTAAATATAAATCATTTATTTTCTAAAATAAATTTATTGTGTATTTACCTTCAGCACTGAAACATTAGATATAGAAAATAATACATTTATTTTACCTCCACCGCTCATTTAGGTACCTATGACAATAAATTATAGTGACTAGGAAGTCAACCAACAAGTTCGTAGTTGCACTATAGCATAGGGTAGTTGACTTTATCGTAAATAAATACTGATATCTCCTTCATTAAAACGAAAATGCAACAACATCTCGGAAAATATAATTAATACAGCTTTTCAATTCTATTACAAGTTTTAATCAAATAAACATTGAAATATATTGCTCAATTGAGGAGACTGAGACAGTGACGTCACAAGTCAGTCCTTAGTACATTTCTCATACAAAGTGATAATTTTGACACTTGATAAAAAGTACCCTATATATATAATTATAATTTTGTTAAAATTATATTTATTTATATGAATGATGAATCATTGTAATTTTTTTTTTGTACTCATTCTACCTACCACTGTAACTCCTGTACACCAGGATCAACAGTAGTAACCCACACACCGAGTTATGACACTCGAATCATTGTGTTTTGCTTACTTTCCACTAGAGCCTGAATAATCGGATGTTCTGCCTTAATGGAATTATTTTAATAAGGATTCAGAAATAACTAAGTATTTGTTTTTTCATAAAATTAGTTCAATATTAATTCAAATTTCATATTTCTCTGTGAATATTACACTAGTTGAATACGTTTCGAATTGTGGCTTTTTGATAAAACGGCAAACAAAAAAAAATAGATTTACATTAGATTTAACGAATCCTTTTGTTCTCATGAAATAATCAATTAATTGATAACTAAAAATGAGGTGAACAGATATTTAATCCCCACTTAATTCTCACTGAAATGTAGTAAATATAAAGTGGGCATTAATATCTATTTAATCCCCACCCTGTTCTGTAACTACAGCTGTATTGTATTGTAATACTGGACAGAAGATTTACTTTCCAACACCATTCTCTCTGTAGCATATTCTGTAGCTCACCTGGATGTCCTGGCCTTTGTTAGGATGTAACATGTCGTAGCAACATTAAATAATTATAATTTATTATTTTACGTAACATTGTAAGGTATATGAATTTTTAGCAAGAAGAATATGTTGTTGTGTTCTATCAATTGTTTTTGAATTTAATCTTAATATATCGACGGAAAATATGTTAAAATGTACTAACCGTTTCTTACAAGTTCTTGACTTGGGTACGTTTTCAGCTTCAGCACAACAGGACCTGGAATAAAATGAAATAGTTTAAAGAAATGAAAGTAATAATACTATTAAAGATTAGTATTTGCAACAATTCAGCTTAAGCAATACCTTTTACTTTTTAAAATATAATTAGCTTATAAAGCTCAGGGTACAAACATAAATATGCTGATTTGAGCATTAAAATACGTTTTCTTCTTTTTATTGTTATGTTTAATTTATTGTTAATCAAACAATGAGATCAAAGTGTAATAAAAAATCGTTATATGTACGGAAGTTTATGGACAGAGGAAAGAACGACGGAAAAAGAAAAGATGGATGGGCATGATTTTTAGACATATCTTCAACACATGAAACAAGATATGTCGAAAGATGTAAGTAGTGAATGGAGGAGTAGTAGAGAAGAATGGAAATATAAAATTTATTGCTCCAACCCCAATGCAGCTGGTAACTGAGAAGATGGTGATGGTGTCAAATCAGTATCATTGGTAAATATACCCGTAACTTGTTAAAATATGTTAGTAGCTGTGTAAAATAAAACATAAAAATAATATTTGACAAAATAAAATAAAACTTTATCTTGCCAAATGTGTTTTCTTAAATATATTAGAAGTGTTTATTTTTAGTGTGTATTATTTCCAGACGAGTTAAAGTTGTTTTTAAAATTATTTTGTATTATTTATTTTAGTCTAGTTGATGTCTACTGTTAAAATATAAATAAATAGTTAGCTGATTGGATAATGTACAACAACCATTTTCTTGATGTAAAACTTGGGTGTACCTAAATGCAGAATTAATTTATTAATCAAAGAAATTCAGTAAGTAGAACAAGGCCTAAGATTAGAGTGATATACTGCCACAATACCTAAGTACTAGGATTTATCTAAGATTTAAGATCAGATCAATACCTCATACAATTTTTTCAGGCATATAGAGATTACGGCGAGAGAAATAAAAAACTATTTTAGTAGAATTCTTATTTTTAACAAGTAACATAAATAAAATAACGCGCTTACACATTGGTGTGTAATTCTAATACGTTTATGCGATAATAATGCAATTGAACTGGAGTTTTCAAGAAAGAATTATAGCAAACACTAGTGACGGTACCAAGATGGTACCAAGTACTCAGCTTTTATATCTATGCATTAATATGCATATTACATTTCTCATTAACAAAAATATATCTTAACTTATGAAAAATATATTATTACCTAAAACCAAAAATTTTTTCCTCATATCTACTTGGACTTTTTATAAGAAAGTACCAGAGATAGCTTTGGTACTGCTCTGATGAGCATGATCCCTAAGTACTTCAAATTACATTACCCTCAAGCGAATATTATTTTAATTCGAAAGACTGTTAAGAAATTTAGAAAATAGAGAAGTTAGGAGTCTGTCCTTTACATTTTGTTAAAAACAACATCGATTGTAACGTTGTTATGCAGTTACCAAATACTTGGTTCAAATGGTTCTTACTCGTGGACGGACAATCAAATTCATCACTGAAGTCGAAAGGACAATCTATGTGTCCGTCGCAACGGCGAAAACCATCTATGCAAGGACCGTTCTCACAACGCCATTGGTTTACGCCGCATCCACCTAGTAATAGAAGACTAACTGTAAATCTTTAGACCCTAAAAACTAGTGCATACAAAATGCAAAATTTGCTTTTAAATAGATTATTAGTTGTAATTGCCATCAAAGAAAAAATATGTAGAATAGCTTAATGATAAATAATATCTAAAACGCCTATATTAATTTTTAAAAACACACTAAAAATATTACCGTTTTCTCACAACTTAGGGCTATACAACTGTCTAAAAAAATCTTACCATTGACTCGGCCATCTATTATGAATGTAATCAAAAAGCTATAATTAAATATTTTTATTTAGAAACAGGATAAGTGAATACGTAATATAAAATAATGCTGGGAGAAGATTACACACCTCTATTGCTGTCGACGCTGAAACCAGACCCTGGAGGGTACCCTGGAGGTCTAACAGTAGAGGGGTAGTTAGTAGTAGGGAATCCAGTCGACACGAAGAAAGGACGCTGCGTGGTGTATTCATTATTGCAGTCAGACTCATCACTGCGGTCGGAGCAGTCAGCAGTTCCATCGCAGAATTTGGATGATGGTATACATTGAGAGTTTGTGCGACATTGCCAGCTGTCTGGAGGACATTCTGTAAAAGATATATGTAATTAGAAATCTTACTTATAACAATTATGTTAAACTCAACTTAAGACGCATGCTAGAGAATTGTCAAGACACTATAAAGTATCTACACTAGGTAAATGCAAGAGTTGTAATGGGGTTCGTATTTCGTTTTAGTTAAACAGAGATGAGATTGTATACAATTATAGAAATAACCCATGGTCGGTAGTAGCGCCAAAGTGGTGTGCTTGCTTTTTTGGAGTATAAAATTAGTGGACAATGAACCGCCTACGAACTTACAGTTGTCGGTTAATAATCGTCGCTAGTACAGTGTATTGCATCATAAATCAACTTCATAACGTTATTACGATTAGGTAGTTTAACATTACCGCCATTCCGATCCGTCCGAGGCCCTGTTTTAGTAGTTTTTTTTTGTGCTCACGATTAATGAACTAAATTTAGATAAATGTAAAGTTTTTTTTTATTTACTTTGACGTCATCATATTTCAAAAATTTTGTAAGCTTAAGTCTTCCATTACAACCCGAATGCATATATATAGGATTATAAGCAATAAAACGTGCAAAAATACATGTTTATGAGATGATTGGTTTGAGAATATTTGCCCTTGAGGTAGGCATACTATAACTACATGCTTTTAAGAAGGGATTTTCATTTTTGAATAACAACATACCTCCGAAACTCCAATCAGTAAAGCCATAATATAGTAACTAAGATTCATTAAAGGAGGAATACCTAAGGACGGCCCTAATGGCTGGTGAAATGTACAAAGGTTCAATCACATAATCTCTAACTAAGTACACAACGTCTACGAAGAGGAGAAATTAAATATCATTCAAAAATGTAAATAACAATGAGAAAACGAAAAACTATGAGTCAGAATTATGCCTATCCCTAGGGATTTTCGAATAAACAACGGGGTTTATGCTAAGTTACCACTTTTATCAAACCGCATACCAAAGTATCTGATTCCCTCGTCCGTGTGTAATGATACAGTATTTGAATGATATTAATCTCAGATATAATTAAGTATTATTTCCAAGTCTGTTATAAGTTTTTCAACTGAAATGGTTCACAATAGACTTTCATAGAACACGCGTACCGACATATCATCGTTGAAATAATTGGACTCCTAATTTGGTAATAATAAACATTTTGCGCAGCAGAACATTAATCTGAACAAGATCACCAGCGACTATTACGGCTTAGTTTAGTTGAGGATTACTTATATACTGTACTGTACTGTAATTTAGTTTCGTTTTATTACAAAAAAATAATTAAAGATTAATTAAGAGAACAGTCTGTTTAATGAAACATTAAACTCGACTTAAGTGACCCAAACTGATTTTTTTACTTAAAACAATTAATCTGATCATAAATATTTAATTAATCATTCATTCAATATATTTGAATGACCATTACACACAGATACGGCAATACAAAAACGTTTCGGATACCCATGATCTGGCAGTTTTGTTCGTCAGAGAAATCCGAACAGTCGTATAGATTGTCGCAGCGCCTGGAGAGTGGTATACATCGGCCATCGTAGCAGGTAAACTCTGTTTCATGGCAGTACGCCGTCACTGGATACCGCGACGCTCTCGTAAAGTACCATGCTGTACACCGAGTACACAGTCAACTTCTATCCTCAACCTCAATGCATTACAAAATACATCCTTGAATGATCTACTGATTTAGCAAAGATTTAAAATACCTGAGGCAGACAGATGTGAAAGTATTTTTTAATGTGTAAGGATAAACGAGAAGTCAGGTCAACTCGAGGTGAAGGACTAGGGCCAGTGGACACCAGCAACTTAGAAGACATACTTGCGTTGCCGGCCTTTGAGTGCAAAAGAGTTTAGAAGGATGTGATTCCTTGATATAATATCCAATAGTTTTAGCAAGGTATCATTAAATAACATTACACTAGAAGAAAGTCAAAGTGGTTATTTTTCTATAACGATCTCAAATACTACTTATTTAATTCTTAAAATTATATATAAGTTCTGAAAAGGTTGTTTTCTAATATAGGTAGTGATAAGACAATATAATAGTGTGTATTACTTGTCGTCTGTAGATGGCAGCGGACAGGGTTGCCAGATATTATTTAACCTTCTGAAAACAGGATAAATATCCTAAATACCCTATTCATTTGATTGCTTAGCATGATTTTTAAAGAACTGAAATTAAAAACTTTAATTTTAAATTTCATATTTAATTTTAAAGATTTCAAAAATTATTTGCTTCTTCTGGCAACCCTGCTCTAAGTATATTAGTGCATTGTGGTGCTATGTTTAAGTGAACGGAGTGACCATCGCTATAAGTGCAAAGGAATTAAATTTCGTGTGCTGTTTTCCATATCTATAAGCGTGTGGGTGCTCTGTGCTCGCAATTTTAAAGCCTCCCATACAGAAAATTTAGTGTAGTTTAATTCAATGTTATTCGTCGCTGAGGCACAACGATGGGATGAGATTAAAATAATTAATATTTCGTATAAATGATTTAGTTTACAATTAAGAATTTAAACCTTCAAATGAACTAAAATTAGATGGTTCAAATTCTTTAAATTGGTCACAAACCACATTAAAACCAGCTGATATTTCTAGCTTAGAACCAGGCTTGTCGAGTAACAAATTATTCTTTCTCGTTCAATAGAGCTTTAATGATGGTAAAAACTTATTTTGATATGTAGTCTATCCCTGTTTTCGTACTGAATAATTTTCCCAAATAAAAATTGTTTTAATTTAAGGCAATAGAAAATATTTATTTTTTATGTATCCCATCATTAACAGAAATCCACTGGCTGGACTCTCCTTGGAAAGGAGGTATTTCAAAGAATGTATAGCATTTTTTTTCTAATTACATAACTACCAGTGTTTTCAGTTCTTTGAGCATTAGGTGGAACTAGCGATCGGCGAATGAGCACAACATCAAAAACCCACAAATATTTATTAAAATAATCTACATTACTGTACAAGGTAATAGCAGTTTATCAACGATTTGAAATGACGCCGAAATTATTTAGGTACATTGACTTTGCATCCTCGAACTGTGATGCTAATTAGATCACCCTCATATTACGTTCAAGGTATATGCCCAGTAATTGAAAAAGTTATTCGCAATACTTACGGCAATCATCGGGTTCATCTGTGTTATCCTCGCAATCCTTTTGGCCATCACAGTAGAAGTGCCTGTCAATGCACTCCAAACTAGTGGCACATTGGAACTGCTCTTGTCCACATACTCCTGTAAAAATTCAAATATCATAATATATGTACCCTGTCATTGTAGGTAACATGTCAGTCAATTTGTCAGTCAATTTATAATTTCTCCACTATTAATAAATCATTCATGAATTTCTAAATTTAAATGCATTTGTCTAGAGCGTAGTAACAATATCTTGAATCCAATTTAAAGTGACCCGTGATACAACAATTTAATACATAATGCTACTATAGAAATTGTCTGAAACGATCCATAGTCGATTTACAAAAACAATGGGACTTTTCTTTTTATTTATAGGTTATTCTATTTGTGTTTCTTCACCGTGGAGTGCAACAAAGTGAAGTAGAAAATCTAAAATGTATTTAGAAATTAGTCTAAATTAAGAAAACTGAAGCTGGGAATAAATAAATGTAACATACCACTATTCGAGCCCATAGTCGACTCACAATCCCTTTCGTCACTTTCACCGTCTTCACATTCTGGGATGTTATTGCACTTCTGCAAGAACGACAGGCACTCTCCGGAGTCACATCTAAAATTAAAATACTCATTTTAAGGTACAAATGAAGAAAGTACAGCAACACAAACAAATTAAAACAATCGCCAGAGCGGACGTTCGCATCGAAGGGTTATAATCGCATCTTCGCAAGTTTCGGCAAATAGAGTTAAATAAGAAGCATATCGAGCAACACTATTTGAGCTTAAGTTACCTGAAGTCATCGGGACGGTTACAGTAATCGCAACCCTTTTCGTCTGAGCCATCCGAGCAGTCCTGCCGCTGGTCGCAAATCTGAGCGGCCGGAATACACTTGCCATCACAACGAAGCAAGCACGCTTTAAAAACAATACGATTTACGATTATACATCGAATTGTATTCACAAAAACATAATTGTAAAATCACCAAATCGCAAAAACAAAACAAACAGGAAACGACAATATTTAATATAATTTCGCGTTAGCTGAGCATTACAACATATTCTAAAACAAAGTCCTTCACCCCGTCTTACTGTTTGTCTTTTCACGATGAACTCAAAAACTACTGCACGAATTTTTACGCGGGTTTTACTTTTAAGTTGACTAATTCTCGTGGAAGTTTTTCGTATATAATTATTAATTTTTTGAGTATATTGAAGTTTGAGTCAATTGAATGAAATTAGTATTTGTTGAAGTCGTCGGTAAATATTAAATCGCACAACTTGGAGAAATATAAGCTATATTTCTCCAAGTTGTGCGACTTAAGCCTTTAAGCCGAAGGCGGGCGAGTTGCTGGTTTCTTGTTAAAAAAATATAAACAAAATTTATTTGTTTAATCATAATAATAATGGGTAATAATAACTTACTCTGAAATTAAGATATCTTTATTTTTTAACCATCCCCCTATTCTTATATTCTTTATATATTTTTTATTCATCTAACAGAAAAAGAGAAGAAGATCTAGTCAATATTCAAGGTGCGATTAGTTTACTGGAAAGGCAACAACAGCTCACGTTAGGTGAATTAACTACTTTTATGAAACAATTTTGTTGCTCGAATTTACCTTTCGGGTATTAATAAAAAAATATATATAATTAACACTTAATAAATATCACTTTAACAAAACTTCGCATATTGTTATCTTCCAAAGAGCTAGGGGCCACTACGTGAATTTTGCATGTGTTTGAAAAAAAATGCCAATCATTTAGTTATCATCCTTCAAAGATATCTATTAGTTTTATGAAAAAAAAAAGAAATTATTTCCCATAAATTGTAAATTTATGTTGCTGTCCTTAAAATATAGCTTGCCAGTTTCATCACAAATGAAGTACAATATATCATACATATTCACACCTAAAATGTACCTCGTTAATATCACAGCATTAGAGAGAACTGTCACAGAGATCAGGCTGTACATTGTGGACTACAAATTTAAATATTAATCAGTCGCGTTTAAACTATTACTAACGAACAGGCATTATGAGCTTGTTAGGTTTTACATTTAAATTACCCGACTTTTGAATCAGGTTAAACTAGGCCTGGTTTCCCATTCATTAGTAATATTATATGTAATCATAAATTAAAATTAGGTAATACGCTCATCAATGTCATAATTCAAAAGTAAAATTAACAATAAAGTGTATTGTATTTTGAAACATTACTCTATTTTAATTTACTTTAATTGTGTATAATATACTCAGTAGGTATCTATATATTCTCATTTATATAAATATTAGTTTCTCCTGCAGCTAAATACAAACATAAAATTTTATTAATGACCGTATTTCAAAATACAATGTTACACAAAATAATACAATTTTTACTAAGAATTAAAATACATTAAGTATAATGTACCTTCACAGTTGTCCTCGTCCTGGCCCCCACTACATTCAAGTACTCCGTTACATTTTGTAGCACAGCCACCTCCTGGGCAAGAGAACTGGTCTCCTGGACACGATGACTCTGAAAAACACCTTTCTTTGAACAACTTACACATTTTATTGAATATTTGGTCCATTTTAATTAGAACATCAACGTCTATAGTTTACATCTCGTAATAAAAGCAAACAGAGAACAGTAAGTTACATTTAGGTACAGTTGGTTAACCATTGCTTTAGGATTTATATTAAGTCTAAAGTGTTAACCCGAACTTAGGTAGAAAGTTATATAATTTGCTTAAAAGAAGCCTAATAAGATCTTACTTTTTAAATTTAAAAAAAATGGATTTTTATATTTTGGGTAATTGAAAATTTAATAACTATTTGCCCGCACGTTTATCGGTTATCGCAGTAAAGAGTAGCATATGTCCTTCGTTGAAATCGGTGCAGCGGTTTGGCCGAGAAAGCAGGACAGACAGACATATAGACAGAGTTACTTTCGCATTTAAAATATAAATAAGTATGGATATTTAATATATTATTATTTGATTATAGTGGTTATAACTTAATAATTATTAATATTATTTAATCAAAAGAATTATAACTTAATAACAGTATTTTGGATTTTTAATGATGTTATTATTTAATTTGAATCCTTGTTATTCCTCACAAGTTATTTACTCCCAAAACAAAAAGAAAGCAATCAATTAAGACAGGAACTCCAAAATGTTAAGTTTCTGGAGGTACTATTTGCATATAAACAAACGTATATGACTCGTATAATGATACCGCTTATTTTTCTTACTTTGACTACGTCTTAAAGGTACTTATATGAATAACGCAATTAAGGAACAAACATCTCGAATGTTAGCGTAACTTAAGAGTACATTCATCATTAAGCCCATATGCATTGCAAATACTACTCATGCTGGGTAACTTTGTAAAAGCATGCGTCAAGCGCTACTTACCGCAATTGTACTCGTCTTCACCATTACTGCAATCGTTGTGACCATTACAAAGAAAGGCTATATTTATACAAGAACCGTCCCGACACGAGTATTGGCCCCTTTTGCAAGGACAGCCTGTCTCGTCGCTTTCATCGTTGCACTCCACCGTCCCGTTGCATCTTGCTTCGGCTTGCACGCACATTCCACTCTTGCATTTATATTCATAAGCCATGCAAACTGTGCCTGCCGTGATAATGCACCGTAACCACAAATAAACATCGGTAAGGGAACCGCCAGAAATTGTAACAGTTAGTCCCTTATCAATGTTAGTAGAACTATAATTTATTTAAAAAAATATTAAATAACTCAAACAAACTTTAATAGTTTGGGATACATAAATTTGATCGAAATAGAGTTTTGCTGGTCATGTGCAAGATTAGCTTTAGAAATTCTATTATCATAGTGCAGTAAGCTAGAAGGGAATTCTATTCGTATCATATTTATGTTTTGATTGTTATAAGTACTACTCTTATAATAAAGTAATGCTGTGTACTCAAAAATATAATGCATTGAAAGTTCAATTACTATGCCGAAAAGGGCCCTACTTATTGGCCATCACCTATTTTTTTTCAAAATTACGTTTATAAATGTACAACAATAAATTTGGAAAAGTTCAAACCATAAGTGCAAAAGCGCTCATCAGAGCGATCTTGACAATCATGCGTTCTGTCGCAACGTTTGGATGAGGGTATGCAGTGTCCGTTATCACATCTGAAGTCGTTTGCGCCACATGCTGGCCGGTAAAAGAAATAAACATTGTTTATTTAGAGTTTGTGAATAATGTAAAAGACAAATACGAGCAATGTCGAAAGAAAAAACAGATAAAGGAGTGAGAGTACTACTACAAATGAATATGATAGAGCCATTCACCATGAAGATTCATGGAACAAAAACAGCGTGAGAGGTATTCATAAAATAGAATCAGAAACGAACAGATAGAGGAAGCCAGATAGTAGACAAAGACCCCGTCTTGAAATGATAAACTTACGACAATTTTGTTCGTCGGAAAAGTCTTGCGGACAATCATAGTGTCTGTTGCATCTTAAATGCCCGGGTATTTGCTGGCCAGACTTGCATGTAAAGTATTTGTCTGGAAATACATGCAATGCTATAGGATATGTGTTCTGTTATTGAGCTATACATGCGTTATATACTTGCTATTTTTTTGGGTGGGATGTGTATTAAGACTGCGTGTGGAAGTGGATCTAAATGATTAAAATAAATATGCAAGAATTTCTAGTGAAAAGTATATGCAGTCTTACCCAAACAGTTTCTTTCATCTGACCTATCAGTTGGACAGTCCACCCGCCCATCGCAACGGTATTTACGTTTGATACAGCTTCCATGATCGCATTGCCATTGGTCTGGACCGCATGCTTTTTGAAATACACAGTTCGTTGTACCACAACCGCATTATTGTCAGTAAGTAATAGCAATTATTGTGTGATTTTGTTTAACAATAAAACCTAGATTTGAGTTCATGCATTAAAATTTAATAAAAAGAAACATTGGTCAATTAGTCTGAAAGTTGACACAACTTGATGAATAGATTAGGTTTGATAACATTAATGTTAGGTTCTCTTTGTTTTTTTTATATATCATATATCATTTATATAATTTGTATTCTAGAAAGACTCAGCTGTCTTTCTTAAATTATTGGTATTTTAATAATTGTTTCACATATTTATTAACTTTAAATGTCTTAAAGAAAGTATATTTGTCTTTGTTTCTATGAGTTAAACAAAACCACAAAGTGTTAGTGCGTCAAAGCATGTACTTACGACAGCCAATTTCATCGCTTCCATCATTCCTGCAGTCTTTAAAACCGTCACATCTCAGAAGCATTGAAATGCAAGCTCCATCTGAGCATTTGAACCGGCCTGTGGTGTGACATGCGTGGTCACCGCTCCACGATATCAGCCGGGAAACTTACCGTACCGAATGTCCAGATAAGCAGCATGCGACATAATGTGTTATAGGGACCAAGTAAGACATACACCTATACGTATTTTCTAACAAAGTATTTATATGATGTCTAAATGAGAATGGTTTGGTAATGATGCCGGTACGGAAGTATAAATATTTTTGGTTCTGAAGTTTTCTAGATTTTAAATATTATATACAGACTATGTTTAAGAATACAGACTTATTAGAAACGAGGTATAGTCAACGTGGTTTTATTCTCATTTAACCTGGCTTGAACGCTGGCTGGCACGAATTGCAGATAAAGTAAATGATATTTATCTGTCTGTTTATATAAATATGTTATTTAATAATTAGTATTTACTTTGACTGAGGTTCTGCCAGCTAATGCGGTGATTATTTAAGCTTATATAACTTTTGAAATTACCACAACATATAAGATTGATTTTCATTAGTTTTTCTTTAATATTTTTCATTTACAGACGTCGAGCTTTTACAACTAATTACGTTACTTAAATAGACTTTTGTTGACAAAATTTTCAATACAAATGTATAGTTTTCTGAAATTTATCTAGTTTTTCGGTCTGGCAATCAAGGACCTAGCAGAAGTGATTAAAAATTGAAATGATTTCAATAATTTTCTTAGTAATCCCTGTTTATAGGTAGTTCTATCACCAATAGACTCCTTTATAACGAACAGTTTTTTTGGTTCTTTCAAAGTCTGAAGAGACAAGAACAAATATTATGGCTCCTGAATCCATAGGAGCAGGCAATCCGAAGGGATTTTCCAACCCTTCAACAGAAAATTAAGGTACTCAGGTTTGTGATACTTACCACACCCTCGCTCATCGGACCCATCGGCGCAATCCTGCTGATTGTCACACTGCCTGTGTTGTGCGATGCAAAGGCCGTCCGATTCACAGCGGAATTCATCAAAATCGCAATCTAAAAAACAATAAATAAAATAGTAGTAGTTACAGAACTGGCTTCCTCTTTGTTAAAGTTATTTAGTTGCCTCGGGCGTCTATAACATCTCCATTTGAAAATGAGGGAGGAGGGTATGAATGTGGGGATAAGTATAGTGATGACAAACTATTCTTCTTAATGTATAATGGTACTAATTTACCCACGGTTCAGGTCCAGAGTTTATTGCTTTCGCTATAAAAAGTATCCTATGTTACTAGTTAATAAAATAGCTTTTTGGGGTTGATTAAATTAAAGCAAAGTCAAATTTGCATATACATTATTCAGTACAACTTCACCCATTCTTGACCACTGTACCAAATGGGAACACCTATTTAATTGGGGTTTATGAAAAATATAATGTGGATTAAAAAAAACATTTTTAATTAGTCCAAACTAATGTGGTGAATGACTTTTGAAGAAAATGGTGTACTATAATATATTTATTTTGCGAATCAGCACGTGTAAAGAGATGAGTTTAGTATTTTAAATATTACGTGATGAACCATAATTACAATTATGAAAACACTTTTGGTACTTCATCTTCATTAAACAAGAATATGCATCAAAGCGTTTCCGATTACTTATATATAGTACATTGAAATTTATAGGATCTTCAATACGAGTGTACCAAATTTGATATAACGGCTACAAACGTACTAAGAATAATATTTTCTGAGACATTCAATATAACCCACAGAAGGTATTTTACTGCAAGCAAAGGTTTTCAGGGATTAAAAGAAACTATAAATGCGAACTGCGGATATATTGATGAAAACATGGAATATGATTTCCTCTTCATTCCTGTTAAGCTCAGTGTTATCGTTGACGAAGAAATGACGAAGAAGGATTTTTATGACTGTACAGGTCTACCAGATTCATCTTATGATATCCCTGGTTTCATCGAGGTGTTATCTCTACAATGTTGGTATTTCGGTATCCGGAGGTATTGAGTTGATGGCCTATTGACTACCAAATTAGATAAAGTTCATATTTAAATATCGATACGATATAAAAAGTGTATTGTAGCTACTAGAAAACCAGCGATGTCAATTTAGTGAAACTGTACGCCAAGTTATTCAAAATATTATGAAAAAACTGAGGGCTGGCCACAGATTAAAACCAGTAATAGAAGAGTTGACACTCCAAATATACGAAAAGCTTTCTGAATAATCAAATCGGTATCAAATGATTGGAGTTCGCTCCAATCGAATAATATTTACACAATAAGTACTAAATAACTAAAGAGTTAATAGATATTAAATAAGGTTTTTTTGACCAGGTGAATGCCAGATATTCTGTCCTGTGTAGTGGTAGTTATGGGTTACAGAATATTTTTGGTTGTCATGGAGTCAAACTTACCGCAATCAAGTTCATCTTCCTGGTTTGGACAATCGAACACGTGGTCACACTTTTTGCTGCGCTCGATACATTTTCCGTTTTCGCACCTGAAGTCGTCAGCTCCACAAGATACTGTTTACAAACGAAATAAACAATATGTTAAAAAATGGACAGTTAAATAAAATTTATCTAGTGCCATCTAGTGTCACATATCTAATACTACATAACGGAAAACACTATTACGTGACGACTACTAACTAGTTATACATTATTCCGCTAGATAGAACTATATACATCACATTTCTAAATATTATAAGCTTTTTTAAAAATTTACTAGAAAACATATTATTTGTATAATCTCTATCCGTGAATCTAATAATAGTTGAACGAAAAAAACAGTTAAAATTCAGTAAAGTAACTCGGTCTGGAGATTTCTTCCTTCATAAACAGATGACGTTACAGTCGTATGTACATGCTACAGCAATGAGCTGAGTTGTGTTCATCAGTGTTTAACTTTTACAAAAGTTTCTCTTCTCAACGTCGCGATAAGCCCGCAGTTTCATAAACTATGTACTACGTATATTTAGTGACAGACTTTAACCAATCGGATGTTTAAACAGTAAATATTAGTGCAGTCTTCAAATTAAGCAGTCTTTTTAGTAAGTTAACTCATACCATTCATTTGGTTTCTTTAATATCTGCCAATATTTAACTAAGCCGGTACCCTTAAAAGGCTTATTTTTAATTTATAACAGGAAGCAATAAAGTTCAAATTTATTTGTCTCTATGTATTATATGTAATGAAGTTATTACCATCATGAAACCAGCTCCAGAGAAACGATAAACCCACATAGTTTCGTTTCTAAGTAAAAATCTTATTCTGGGTGTTTACTTATAATTATTGGTGAATTCTTAAAAAGAAAGTTTCGGTCGAATCGACAAGCTACACCATAATTACCTTCAATAGGATTTTTTACTCTGATCTATTTAAAGACTAGTTGAAGTAAATCGTAGTTCGTAGTATAGTTATAATTAGAAAGGTTTATGTCCAGCAATGGACTGAGAAAGACTGATGATGATTATAATGTGTGTCATGTCATAACCTTTGTAAGTATAGGCGAATTGATTTTTCAAAGAGAATGTAAATTAAATGTAAATTAATTAAAATATTACAGAAATCCAAAGTTAAATGGTTAAATCCCTACAGTAAATTATATTCACAGTATATTTGTAAACACGATCACGTTTAACAAGTGTATAAACGCTACGAACATTAGTTAGCATAAATCGGCAATAAAATGAGCACGGGAATATAGTCTCAACAATTTTTTTTCTACATTTTTCTTGTATAAAATGTTTTCACCTTAGCATATTTAAAATTCTGGTACGGTGCGACAATTGGAGCCTACGACGTGATCTTATGCTGTATAAATAGGTGGGTATTATGAGTTTGGAGTTTGCGCATACGCTTGTGAGTATCGCTAACTTGGTCGTTATGTATCGCGAACACGTGGGGTTGTTTAACAGTCCTGAGACGATCGCGTCCGCTCCAAAATCGCGCATTTTATTTTAAAAACACCAACCTACTCAATGACGTAACTTTGAATATGTTAAGAGGTTGTTTACAATATGTCTTCAAGTTATTCGGAGTTTTGATGTTTTCTATGTATGATATGTATATATTTACAAAAATATATATACCTATATATGTATTTTATTAATTTTAGTAGTCTAGCATCTATAACACAAGCTCTGCTTAGCTTGGGACTAGATGGCGTTGTGTGTAAGATATCCGGAAAATTTATTATTTATTTTAGTATGACATGATTTTTTTTTATTTCCTTTTTTAATATGGTTTTTAATAACACAGTGTGATTTTATTAGTAACTAGAAGCGTCTCGCTCGGTTGTTGTTGTATCTTTACAATAACGACAGCGTTCAACGTCAACGGCCATAACTAGTTTTAGAAAAGGTAACCTGAGTCACTACTTATAGCATCAGCTATCTGCCAGTAAAAATCCCATTGAAATCAGTGCAACCGTTCCGGAGATTAACAAACATACAGACCGGTAAACATTTTCCAAATTGTTTTTTTTAATGTAAGTCGTCCGCCGTCGTTGCTTGCCCTCGCTGATTGTTTCTAATCACCGAGTCCAACTGGGCTATGAGCGCCTCAAATATTTCATCGCATCGCGCATCAAAGATCTAAAATATTTGTTTTGTATTGTACGTATTCTTAGTGACTTTAATTAATATTAGATAGAAGATTCGCAATGGGCATGGTGATCACCACTCTTGGACTCTACTTGTGCTTTCCATCAGGCAGAGTAGAGTCACTTTGGCAGAGCCAAAAGTAAAAATAGAACAACCTAATATTCTAGTCCAAAAAAAACAAAGTATTTTAACTGTCTAGTTATTTTGAATGCCTCTGTGGCGCAGTGGTAGCGTACGCGACTGGTGTCCATGAGGTCTCGGGTTCGTATCCTGGGTCGGACCAAATGTTTGTATGATCTGCAAATATTTGTTTCGGAGTTTGGGTGTTATCTATGTATAATATGTATGTATTTACAAAAAAAAGTATTTATGTAGTAATATCAGTTATCTAGTACCCATAATACAAGCTCTGCTTAGTTTGGGACTAGAGGCGTTGTGTGTTAGATGTCCGAAATATTTTTTTTTTAATTATATGTAATTGCTAACTTAAAGACAAAATTTGCAATAAAAAATCTTTAACCTACCAGATATTAGCTACATAACTAGCTAAAAAGAAATAATTTAATAAATTAAATAAACGAAATAAAGATAAAATGAAATACATTTTGAATATAGAAATCACTACTCACTCTCACTCTCTGCTAGACAATTTAGTAAAGAATATAAAGAATGATTCATAGAAAAACAGTAACAAGATGACGTCATTTCCTATGTAGATGTAATCCCGAAGTTCCTGCTACTTCTACCAGGTCACAGCTAGATATCAAATGTTTATCACCATGATAATATAAACATAACCTCCATTGAAACTCGTTGTGTATGCATTTATACTTGAGAACCATTATGTCAAATACCGTGGGAGTAGGGTTGCCAGATAAAAAAATTAATAACCCACTTTTATTAAACAGCTTTAGTTTAGTTTTTTTGAAACCATGTTAGATGAGTTGTTTTCTTGCGGTCTTAATGTTTTATTTCTGACCTCCAAAGTCTCATAGTTTCCTATTTAACCTGATTTATATATTCAGCCAGATAGTAATCATCGTCAAAACGTAATTCAGATTTAACATTTATTCTATCACCTGAAGTGGTACAAAAACGATGGATTGGTTCATCTATCCTTCAACTTAGTACCAACATAAAGGACAATATTTTAATGTAGCAACCCTACTTAAGAACAACATAGTCTCTCTTAAGAGTGGTTAACATTTAAAGGAGTGACGTCATTGCTATAGGATTTAGGCCACGCAGCCGGTCAGGTATGTATTTACATTATTTGACTGATTTATAAATCACGTTTAGAAACTACATACCTACTGTAATAACTAAGATCTAGTGATTTGTTAGTAGATTTAAGTGCTATTGTAATATTCTATCATAAATTCCTATTATCGGTAAAGAGATATTCGAGAATTTCTGCCAAAAATTTTTCTATTTATGCGAGATGTTAGATACTTGCTGCACAGGAACAATTGTTGTGGAGAGCTTTGGTGGAGTCCATGTCTAGGAGTGGACGTCTTTCAGCTGAGATGAATGAATAGAACTGTTCAGTCAGTAGAACTTTGAAATTGAAAATGTGTCTCTTTGTCCGCAGTATGTAAACACAAAAGACTATACATAAAATCTACATCAAACCACGCCTGTTTCCTCGAAGTGGTAGGCAGAGGCATTATAAACGGCCACTTTTATAGGTAATAGATAGCGAGCCTATTGCTGCTAATCGCGATGTTTTGTTTGCCAGAGCCTCGCCAAATGCACCACTCGCAGCTGTGGTTGACTTGGGGCCCTAAGTTCCTCCGGACGTCGTAAGAAAGCGATTCCCGGATCCCTCCCGTCTCAGGCGCAGAGCGGCACACCGTGTGGTTTTAGTCGGTTCGATGCCGACACACCGCCCCGCCGCAAACCCCGGTGGGGTGAAGGCCCGAAAAGTTAAAAAAAGGGCCCTAACTTTCTAGTGGGAACCCTATGAACCCTCCGTGATGCCAATTGTGATATCAAATAGTAATATGTACCTAATTGTAGCTATTTATGGAATGTTACGAAACACCATATTGCTTTCTTTAACGAGAATATTGATCTAAGTAATTATTAGTGAGCCTGACTGCTGCACCGTGGGTTTGATTTCCGCCCAGAGACGAATATTGTGTGGCGAGCACGACTAATTAGTGTGTGTGTGTGTGTTTTTCGTTATTCATCTTTAATATCTGTATATTTACATAGATAGATATATATATATATTTATCAGTAATCTGGTTACCATAGCACAGGCTCTGCCTTGTTTGTGATAAGCCAGCCGTGTGTGGGAAGTGTGAAGTAATTATTACTGTAATAGACTCTACAAAGGATGTAAAGGGAAATAAATAAGAGGAAAAGTTAATTAAACAACAGCCTCAAATGCTATTTACTGTCATTCTCGAGACTTATCTATCAAAAAATATTGTAAGAAAAATAAAGCCCGACAAACCCGCTGTAGAAAGCACAGCGAACGCGAAACCCCAAATTAGGTTTCGCCGACGTTCATATAAAGGTAATAATATTTTATTAAAAGCTTTCTGGAGTATGGGGCGTTCTCCAAAGCATCACTTCCATGATTTGATGTTGCACAATCACTCATTGTTCTTCTTCCATACATCGTTACCTTATTCAGTTGTCGGTTGAAAACATACACTAGGTATTATAACTAGAATAATTGAAAAAATCAGGCTTTGAACAGTCACATTAATGTCTTGTACAGTATAAATTTCATAGATATTATTGTAAAATTAAACACCTAGTATAACTTAAGAAAAATAATGTATAGAGCCGATTAGGGAAGTTTGGGCTTCCAATAGCTTCACTCACTCGGAAGAACAAAGAAATATTTTTTTATGATACACGAGCAGACGCATCGCCTGATGGTATGCGATTACCGCCGCCCATGGACACCCGCAACACCAGAGGCGTCACCGGCCTGCGTGTAGTGCGTTGCCGGCCTTTTAAGAAGGAGTACGCTCTTTTCTTGAAGGTCGTATTGGAATACCGCAGGCGACAGTTCATTCCACAGTTTTGTTGTGAGAGGCATAAAGTTTCTGGAGACCACACAGTGGTAGACTGCCAACCGTCTAAGCGATGGGGATGAAACTCCTGTCGCGTAGGACTATAGTGAAAAGAGGTGGCAGGGATCAGTCTGAACAATTTTTCGGAGCATTCCGCATTGTAAATCCTCAAAGATTTCTGAATTACACAAAGTGTAGGTGGTAGTGTATTAATTAAGTGTCTTTCCTATGTAGGGTTTGAACCCGCAACAAAGGAGAAAGAAAGCGAGACGTGGCCACCGTTTAGACCTCTACGTCAATCATAAAATGTTAGTTACGAGTACATTATTCGACAACGATCTTTCTTGTCTTTATTATTCTCAAGATCATTTGGGATTGGGTACTAATTCAACCAGCTTTACCTGGTTTATCAGTTTACACGGAGTGACTGGCATTAGACTTCCGCAACTCTGAGGGATAACTGAATTCGAGGATTGAACTAGTAGTCAGTAAATGCTGTTACTAAAAATTTATAGTAAGATAAACCCAACAAAACTTTTAGTTTGACCCGGGAATGAGACGAGGCCTCTTGATTGGCTTTCGCTAACGCTAACCGCTAGACCAACGAGACATCCGAAAACACTAAACTAATTGCACAAAAGTTACTAATTTCTAGTTTATATTTTAAAGTTTTAAAAGTTGTGATGCCTTGCCGGGTGAGTGTAAAGATATGCAATAGAAAGTTTAAGCTACCAAGATAGCGCTCAAGTACAACTTGGTTTATCAACATGGCTGTTGCAAAAGCGATGCCCAAACTTATTGTAATATCCGCACCCGCAACGTGCTTAGCTTGGACTGTACTAAATCTATACAAATAAATAAATTTGAACTGTTTGTAATTTCCAATTAACAGCTTTTTACTAAATTTATATGGAAGTATATGTAATACGGTACTTAGCTATTTTTAAATGCCTTTCAACAGAAAGGCATTTAAAAATAGCTAAGTAAGACAAACATGTCTGTTTATTCCAAACACGTCAAAAAAAATCTTTTGATGTAAGTGCCGGTTATACACCCACATGCATTTAATTTTATATACGAGGCATATTTAAGCTTAATTAAAACAATAATTACGGTAGCTTCAGAAATTACCTAGCTTATTTTATCATGGTAAGTAGTTAGGGCACATCAGCAAATACCACAGTCAGGACTCAAGGTTAAGCGTTTGTAAAGCACGAACATAAGACAGAAAGGCGAGGCATTTATGATTTGGATGTGGTACTTGTGGGTTTATATATACGAGTCAATTTTGGTTATGTAAAGACAATATGAATTATGTGTAATACTAGCTTTTGCCCGCGGCTCCTCTCGCGTTAATCTCGGTTATCGCGGTTAAAAGTATCCTATGTCCTTCCTTAAGAGTGAAAGTTTCTCGTTACCAAATTCCATTTAAATATTGTAACATTGTAGCCGTGAAAGGGTGATAGACAGAGTTACTTTTGAGTTTATACCTAGTTAGGTATAAACTCAAAAGTAACTCTGACTGATGAAACAGCGCGGTTATAGTTATATACCGCGCTGTTTGATCAGTCGTCTGATCTTAATCTTGAGAAATCTTTTGCCGTCTCTACGCAAAGGTACCGCCTTTGCGTAGAGACGGCTGAGTATAGTTCACCATCGTACGGTATTTTTGTATAAAACCTATTTATATTTAACAGTCCACTGCTGGGCGTATAGGCCGTATATTGGATAGGAAGTTTTCTATATAAGTACGTAGCCTTTTTAAACTAGGTCAATAGGGCGATTATCTTCATCTCAACCACTCGATAATGAAAAAAGGAACAATAACTTTAAATAAACTCACGTCACATTTTTGTATAAAACCTAGTAGATTTTTAGCATTGATGATAAAAATTTTTTCATAGCTAGATTAGAAAGTTATAATTATAACGTTTTTACATTCCTTAACAACCCATAATGTCCCACTGCTGGGCTCGGGTCTCCTCTCAGGAGAGGGATAAGGCCATATGTCCCATGTAAATATAGCAATGCTTTAAAAGGATCCTATAACAGTATAATTTTCTTTCAAACCAAATGTGTTACCATGTTAAAATTAAGTAAGAACTGAAGTTTACGAATTTAGATTAAGTATTAATAAAAAAATATTATTTTTCTGTAATGCGCCAACTTTATAAATAGTTTCTTTGTGAATAAACCACCGTATCCAATAAATTTACAACGCGGTACTGTCGTAATAGATTCGAGACATCGTAGAATCGGCAAATAAATTAAATTGTCTAATAAGTAGTCGCCGGTCTGCACCAGGTACCGAACCACCCTTATTACAAAATTGTCCCCGTGGGTGATTCGTGCGCGGGCCACTTCTTTGCCCCTTTATTATTATTAAAAATTCCACGTAAAGTATGTACACACTGATTTTGTAAATCGCGCGTGGGTTTTGTTTGTCCTACGTATTAATAAATATACGTAAGCAGTATACAGGTAAAGAAAACACCTAACTATTGTTACTTTGCGTTCAATAACGATTTTCTAAGTATTCGTTTGACGAATTGATTTAAATAACAACAGATTTTATTTGAAAAAGGACACTAAGTTATTTAAAAGAAATTTCAAAATGATGTCTGAATGTCTGCCTCTGTGGCGCAGTGGTAGCGAATGCCTCGGGTTCGATGCCTGTGTCGGACCAAATGTTTGTATGATTTGCAAATATCTGTTTCGGATTCTGGGTGTTTTCTGTGTATAATATGTACATATTTACAAAAAAAAAATAAGTATTAATATCAGTTGTCTAGTACTCATAATACAATCTCTGCTTAGTTTGGGACTAGATGGCGTTGTGTGTTAAAATGTCGGAACATTTTTTTTTTTATTTATTTACTGTATGTTTTACTTACTAAATCACTTTAATATTAAAGTACAAAGGCGAAAATTTCTGTAGATATATTTATAACTAGTTCATGATTCAAGGGGAAGACCTATTTTGATACAATTTTTGCATAGAGTTAGTTCAGCTAGCTCTATGCAAAATTTTATTAAAATAATCTGAATTAATTTGATTGATCAAGGATTACGTTTCATCTCGTTAAAATATAGTGTTCTTGGTGGAGGTGGTTTAGGGTTGTTGGTAAAAATTGCGTGCAAACCCATGCGAGGGTAACCATACAACCACATAACCACAAAGGAAGAGGCCACTGGTTGGTCATTTCGACCCCTACGATAGCTTTATACAGTTCTTTAAAGAGATTTTGTCGAGTTTCATACATCATTTACGAAAATGATAAAAAATTAAATTCGACTAAGTCCTTTAATTTTGAAAGATATCCTTTCACATTCAATAACAGAATAAATATGCACAACGAAAATGATTTCATTTAAATAACATAAATTTCTTGCCAATCATCTTATTCAGAAAACCATTCCCGCTCATGAAACATATATTATCAGTTGTTTACACACAGCGTTGTCAAAAACGCGTCGATTATGTGTTAAGGCTCTAATGGTTACGAACGTGAAGAAAGGCGAAATATTGCTTCAGTACATGCTCAGAAAATCAAAACCAAGTTTGATGTTCGAACAGCATATACGAAAAAAAAAACTGTTTGCATATTTTACAAAAAATAACACACTGTTCTGTATAAGTTCAGCGGTTGTTTTGTAACATTTGTTATACGGCTTTATGTTAACAAGGATCTGGATGACCGATGACTTTATTTTTAAGGTAAATTTTCTAAAAATAAATATATCCTAGCTAGATGGATATATCGCCCCCGAAACCCTTTCCATACTGAATTTCATGAAAATCGTGTGAGCCGTTTCCGAGATTCAGAACGTATGTATAAAAGAATTGCCCGTTTTAAGTTATTAGATACATAGTAATAGTACTAACGTTTTTTCCTATTCCCTGCCGTATTCAATGTTAAGTATTTTTTTTAAATGAATTTCATCTTTTAAGCTTGTCCATATTTCTCTTTAACAGAATATACTAAAGTACACTCTGTTAATAACATTTCTAAGAAGAGCAATAATAAGTTTCTATTGTAAACTCGATATCTCTATTCAACACGGTACAAAGACTGTAGTTTTCTATAAAAGTTTTTTATTCATCCCCATTCTTCTCCGTTGACGCGTATATTTGACGTTCAATGAACGTAAATATCGCGACATATTTATATATTTTTTGATTTATTTCCTATTTCGCTAGTGTTGGTGTCACATTAGTATGTAGCGGGCAATGTATTGTGCACGATGTATCACCACTCACATTCATGCTGTGGGTTTCCTAAGGTCTGACTGAACTGAAATGTAAAAAGACGGGATACTTTAGACAGAGAGTCGTATGTCCGGCCGTGGACTGTACGGTTTTGCAATTCATTCGCCTATAAACGCCCTGGACCACCGTTTCTTTTTAGATGGCATTAGAATCTAATGACACACTTCATCTGATAGAACGGTGTTTACCATTGCCAATGGATATCTTTGACTCAATAGTCGTAAGTGCAGACCCTGAAAGATATACATTGATCTTAATACTGCTGGTTATATTATGATTTTTTCTTCTTAGAACTCTCGTATTAAGAATATATGCTGTGTCACGGGAGATTTAACACACATACATGAAACGAAGACAAAATATCTTGTCATTGTGGATGGCACACAGTGTTCCCATGAAGGAATCGATTCCACTCCTCCGGTTTGGTGGCGTGGGATACCACTCCGAGCAAACCACTACAATATGTGCAGACTGGTCATCCTAGTGACTCACTGGTGCCCGTTATACACATTTTTTTTTTCTTTTTCTTAAAGGAGACAACTTAGGAATATAAATTAGGAATATAAATTCCTGTGTCGCGAGGATCTTTATAAACATACATGAAACGGACACAAAGTACACCCAGACTTAGAACAACAATTTATGGATCACACAAAGTGTTGTCCCATGTAGGATTTGAAACCACAACACTTGGCGCAGTAGGAAGCAGTGTGGCGACCACTGAAACCAGTAGGCCAACCGTGTAGTCTATATATATATATATATAATATATATGTATATATATAATATATATGTATATAACATATATGTATCACGTTAAAGCATTTTAATATAAATTGTTTAATTTAATATATGTGTTTTATAATATCAGTCCGCTGGCAGATTATGACAACGTGACGCCATTTATAAGTATTGATAAAAGGTCAGCATGTCAGGCTCAAAAAACTAATAGGTTTAACTTTATACAGGCAGGCATTATTGAAGGCCCCTTCTATTGTTATTAATTTTGGCGTATAAATAACAAGCTACATTATATTTTTGGCGCAATTTGAATCTGCCAAATGGGATATTGGCGAATCATCATAGTTTTTGAAACGTCTTGATGAATCTTACCTGGAATAAGATAAAACCTTAATGAGATTTAATTATTTTTTTTAAATTAAAAGAAATATAACCCGACTGCAAAAAAAAGAAATAATGAAAAATATATGTGGCCCATGTCACCCGCGTTATGGGTTCAGTAGTTTAGACTCTACTCTACTGGAACAAAAAAGCATACATTATCCTATCAAACAGTGTTTTACTAGTATTTTAAAACCTCTCAATATACAGTACATTACTCTGAAAAAAAAACCAGTAAATTCATAAATTAATTTTATTAATTTAAACACTTATCTATTTCTAAAAAAAAATTCATATTAAATACCATTTTGAATTTTGGTTTTCAGTTTGTATCTTTTGCTTATTAATGTTCAACAATTTCTTAAAGGGATATTAACGAAAACTAAAATATTTACGTTATAATTATGACATGTGAAGAACACGAAATAAGATGAAACAAGAATACTTTAATATTTTAACTCACAATGTGCCTGAACGCACTGCTTGTATTGTCAACTCCCGACCAATTCTCAAAAGACACGAGTATAAACGGTCCATTGTAGTCTAAAAGACATAGCGGGGTAATTGACCCTATAACAATACATTTTTTAAATCTCTGGACTCAATTATAAAGAACGCCTCAAAGGCGGAACTTTCATAGAGACGCATTTGTACATCGTTAGGATATACAATGTTGATAAATGAAATATGCAAAACATGGGGACAAACTTAATCCTATTAAATGTAAACACGAAAGAAACTCGACGGATTTGGGCGGTCGTGTGGAGATTTGGTTGGATAAATTGTGTGCGCCTATCACTACTTTGCTTTGTGACCTCGATGATGTAATTATGATTTGATCGTACGTCAACACATTTTTTTCACATTCAAAATGAACTGTGGTAGGTTTTATTTACTTCGAAATGTAGATTAAAAATCTTTATCTGTGTTGACCTACGTACACATATGCAGCTACANATATATATATATATATATACAGCTACTGCTAGCTGACCAACGCAATTTACGTCTCCTATAGTCCGTAGCGTAATTTTCGCCCATTTTTGTAACATTCTTCATAGGTACTCCGCGCTTATTTGTCTAAGCGAGATGGTATATGCCTTTAGTATGTCTCGATAAATGGGCTACCTAACATTGAAAGAATTTTGCAAATCGGACCAGTTGTTTCTGAGATTAGCGCATTCATGCAAATAAATAAACTAATCAGCTTTATATTTTAGTATTATTACCTTCACTAACACATCATTTAACAGCCCACTGCTGGGCGTAAGCCTCCCTTGGATAGGAAGTTCTCTGTATAATTACGTACCTTTTTTAAACTAGGTCATTTATTGTGATCATCTTCATCTCAACCACATGATAATAAAAAATAGAACAATAACTTTAAACACACAATAAAAATTAGACTTTGGTATTAACTTCCGAGTACCTCCTTTCATATAAAAAGTAAAATAAGAAAATAGTGTGTATGAAATTAACAAAAATCAATTCGAAATACGAAACGTTTACAAAGAATGTTTTATGTAAATATATTTTGTATATGGCGGCTAATGGGTACTTTATGTCGAGACCGGAGTGCATTCTTATTCATCCCTAATTTTTATTAAACGACTGTTGGATTCACAGAAGATTAACCGCAGACGTTCCAGATGATATTTACATTACACTGGACGTTTTACTTAGAGAAAGTGAAACAAACTGTGACTTTTTAACTTAAGCTTGTTTAATGAAGAATTTTTTGTTATCTTTGCATCTAAATAGTAATTCAAAAATTTGTTAGGATCCGGTATACAAATAAACCGCTGATTTTGTAATTTGGATCTTAATCATTGGAGACCATAGAGTAACACGGTATCAATACGCAGGCGTTCCCCTCTGTCAAATAACCCACAAAGAGCCTAGACGTAACACTGTTATGACAAAAAAGATTATATTAGGAGATCGTTTTTTGTTTTTGCGAAAGACGGTCCCCATTTCATGTCATTCACATTTTTTATATTTTTTTTCATTAATTCCATCACGACGAAGACTTGAAGACTCGAAGACTTAGAATTGAAGATTTGAAATACTTGACATTGGCCGAAATAGCTGATCCGGCTGATTGCCATATCATAAAAAAAAAGAAGAAGATTATATTAATTTTATGTGTGCGTGAAATTTCGAAAATCTTGCTTTAATTGTTTTGTGTAAATTCATATTGACAGGTAATTTACCTGAGCCTAAAATGTGTATGTATGAAGCTTTCCTCTCGTAAAAATTACAGACGTTATGGCTACTCAGCTATTTTCGGTAGCCTGTGTTGCTATATTTCAGACTGATTGAAGATGTTTGACAAATTAGTCATTCAAATAAAAAAAGTAAAATAAGAAGTATGTCTTTTATTTTGGTAAGCAAATTTTTTCGCGCCGGATTTTACAGCTACGTAGTGAAGGGATTTCTTAGGAGTCACTCTGGAAAAAAATGCCGAAACAAACCATTCATCATCATCATCAGCCTATCGCAGTCCACTGCTGGACATAGGCCTCTCCAATTTCACGTCACTTAGTTCAATCTATGGCTTTTCGCATCCAGCTCCTGCCAGCCGTCCCGCGCAAATCATCGCTCCACCTGGCTTGTGGACGTCCTACACTACGTTTGCCGAGACGCGGTCTCCACTCAAGAACTCGTTTACCCCAACGGTTATCGGTTCTTCGGCAACCATTGAGGTCTGTTTTATAAGTACGTGAACACTGATTTAATATCATCAGGTTCGCAAATAAATAACCGTTGTGTGTGATTTCAGCGGACGTCACCGTCACGTCAAAACATCTAGAGCTATTCCGGGCAGGTGAGCTGGCCACAATTAGAAATAAGAACAGGCATCTGTGTAATGGACATCGATCGAAATAATGTATGCACTACGATAAACATCTAATTCAATCAATCAATCAACAACCCATAATGTCCCACTGCTGGGCTCAGGTCTCCTCTCAGGAGAGGGTCAAGGCCATACGTCCCCACGCTGGCCAAGTGCGGGTTGGGGACTTAACATCTAATTAAAAGTTGAGTTTTATTATCAATTGTTTAAAATTGTGTCTTTTTAATTTGATTTAAATAGAGGGTGAGCACACGAATCAATAGACAGTATTTGTCAATTTAAGTTTTAATAGAAACGATTACAGAACCGGACAATCGTTCGAATTCAATACTCTTACAGTAAAAAAAGTAGTTTTTGTACTTCCATGGTCATGCCGACTAATATTTTGTGTATAAAAAAATACTCAGTACATGGATTCAAATTTTTCCAAAATTTAGATTTTTAACCCTTTTTCTAACGCACTTTGGAGAATGGTAGTCTCCATAGATAACAGTAATTTATAAGTGCGATACTGTTACGCACTTGTAAATATATTACTCTTAGAAATACTCGTTTAACTGGGTTTATTGGTGGCTTAGCGGTTCAGTGTTGTGGTTGGATCTGTGTTTTGCATTTCATCCAGCTCACTAAGGGCGTGTTTAATCATATCTTACTGCTGTGCTTGACCCCGATGTTTTAAAGTACTACGAAGATTTAGACAAGGTAATCGACTCACAATATTTTTATTTACACACAATGTGGTTTTTTTTCTACATCTTATGAAGTAACTTGTATTAATAATTAATTTATATATACGGATATTAAATGAATACCAATTACATTTGTAATATATAAACCTATATATGTGCCCACAGGGTCGGAATGGACCCTAAAGTCAAAGGCTACAATCTATAAACTTTTACCGAGGACCGTTTTATGAATTTTAATAACATGACAATTTCTAAACAGTTTAAAGAAACCACTTTAAAGCACACATAGATAACTTTCTTCGTTTAGCGATTTTCTTTTGATAAACAATACTTAAAGATACTGCTTGTCCATTTCAAGAAAAATCTTGCGACCTGGTGCAATAAATCAGCATCTACCTATCGCAGTCCACTGGTGGACTTAGGCCTCTCCAATTTCACGTCACTTGATTCGATTTTCTTTTTTTTTATTTCGTCTTTTATCATTAAAATACATATTATATAATTGTCGTGTAAAATTAAGTTTTTAGTAAACTACTCAGTGCAGTAGAAATGTACATACATTTATCGTTTTTGTGTAAGATGTGTGTTTTTAGTCGGAAACGAATAAAACATTTTGTTAGGTCGATAATGATCCCTCGGGCAAACATCCTGATTTTAATTGCTGAATGTTCATTTTTGAATTCGGGCATCTATAATCCACGAAGGCAGTAATTCAGTGTAATTCAGACCCTAGCTTCAACAGTAACCTTTTATAACAACTAAAACAGCTTCGTATCAGTTTTAACATTACAGCCAAGACACGTATCAGACCACGGAGTTAGGTAAAACATATGAGTGTTTGCATTTAGTCAAGTGGTCCTCTCATCTCTTTCCTGGTGGGTTTCATTTATACGAATGAATTATAATCACGATCTGTGTAGATCTTCTAAGCTCTATATATTAGTATGTGGCCCCTAAGAGGCGGGACATAATCAACGCGGTCTCGCCAGTACCCAACAAAACAATGATTGTGCCTTTACAGTTTCAATGTCCTCGCTGCACAGATTATCCTAAAAAGGGAGACATCTTATCCCATTATTGTTTTATGTGTTGCCATAAATATAACAGGCTATAGATGAAGTATGGTGCAACATTTAACGGCTGGTACACATTGCCAACCTAGCAATCTATACAAATCAGGAAAATTTAAGTGCCTGTTTGTAATTTCAAATCAACAGTTTTTCACAAAATGCTATTTAAATTATTTTTTTCAGTCTGTCTGTTTAGTCCTAATTCGCCTTTCTAAGAAGAATTTTCTTTTCCTTTTAAAAAGACCACACACAAGATCATGTCTCGGGATTTTATGAACATATATAAAAATCACACAAAGAACACCCAGGCTCAGAATAACAATTTGACGATCACAAAAAGTGTAGTCCCACGTGAGATTTGGACCCACAAGAATAGGCGCAGTTGAAAGCGGCGTGGCAATCGCTTCAACTACCAGTCGAATAAAGGCGCTGTATGTGTGGGTGAAACCTATAGTGCTGTACCTATCTATAAAAATAGACCTACATTACTGTACCTATTTATAAATATAGACATCACCTATTTTAAATCGATAAACCGAATTATAATTGTGAGTCATACCTACCTGCCAATACAGACATGTATACAGCGATCCGTTTTTTATCGACGATAATTATGCAACATCCCTGACCTACATGTGTTCATCTTGAACATCCAATAAACTGTGTTAATATACTTTTTAACCCCGATACAACGTCAAACCATTTTCGTTTCTTAAAAATGTTCGTAATTCGATCAGAATCCGTTTCTATTCTTTTTTTAAAATTGAATGTTAATTTTTTAATAAATGGGCATTTCAAATGAGTTTTAAAATAGATTTTGCTATAAGATGGATTTGAATTCAAGTGTACTATTTTAGGAAACATATAATGTAATAATGGTAGACTATAAAAAAACAGTTGTACTATGGCGTCTTGTCTCTGTCTATGATCTCCTACAGATAACCTTTGGCCCACTTGTTAGAAATGAACTGTTACTCAATTTTATTATACCCTGAATCACATTTCAATTCACACGAACACACATGCACACACATAAATTCACGCACTTAAACATGCATACGCAAAATGCATTATTTAAGCATGTTTCTATGTATTTTTCATACAAAGATTGCAACAATATACTTTATCGTTTGTTTTTCGAAAATAAATAACTCTGTACACTTGAATTGTAAAATACGTACCTACATATATGTAATAATAATGAATTCCTTATTATTATTGTATATTTTTCGATCGTGATGTTTTTCTTTGTAACAATATTTAAGGCAGGACTAAGCAAATTAAGCAGAATTGGTACACTGTTATAGTGTAGTTATAGTGTTGAAAATTTCATTGCAAAACTATTTTGTTTTTGTTAGTAATTCTATTTGTTGATACAAAACCAACAAATTTTAGTTGAATCTATTGTTGTAAAGCGTTGAGTTGTATTGACGTGAGCTTTTATTTCTCCACTCTATTTAGAACTTTACATATCAGCGGAGAGAGACTAAACCCGCGATTGTACCCATAAATGAAATGCGCGTATCCGCACTTCATCTAGTTTTCCTCAGACACGTTACTGTAATTCTTCATTTCAACAGCTTTTGGGCTTTTTTACTCGACTACGGCGAACTCAAGAGGAAGGGTAACAGTTTGGCAGTCTGTGTATGTTTGTTTTTCTACTGTTACACCTAATCTACTACTAATACTGTCGAACCATTAATAATACGTAGGCTGTTCCAAAAGGAGTTAGTGACATTAAAATAGATAGACTTAGATTACAGCTTTTCAAAATATCCTTTTTTCTTTTTTTTTACTTGGTGGAATGCCTTTACGCACTTCGTTCCCCCCCTGCGGGGACAGGGGGTTCACTTTGTGTGGGACTCCTGACTGATTCGCCAGACTACCCACTAAACCACCACGGTGTGCCACTCTGCGCCTGAGACGGGAGAGATCCGGAAACCGCTTTCTTACGCCATCCGGACCCCTCCCAGCGCTTGCCCGCATTGAAGCGGGCACCGTCTGATGGTAAAAACTCTCAACTAAGGCAACATACGGCACACGCGTAACTTCGCCCTCGCGGGTGGCCTGTGAAGCGGATGGGGGGGAAAACCCGTCCCACCCATCCGCGGCCACACTCAGGGCGGCATGAGGCGCTGGTAGGCGCGCCTCCGCCGCCCGGTTCGCTGGCGGCGGATCGGGTCCGAGTGGAGATCGTCTTCCCGGGCCTTCTCCGCCACCTCCTTCTGCGAGATGACTTCCTCGCAGAAGGTCGCGACCGCGGTAAAACTGCTCTCGCCGCCGGCCATGGAGCGTACGACGGCCGGCAGCGAGAGATCTCCTCCGATGACTGCAGTGAGGGCCCGACGCTGCGGCGCCCAAGCGGGGCACACCGCCCGCGTGTGCTGGGTCGAGTCCTCACTGCAATCGCAGTGGTGGCAGGCGGGGCTCAATTCCCTCCGCGCGACTTTTCAAAATATCCTTCTCCAACCCCTATGCACTTATGCATTCGGGTGCTTTCAAAACATTTAAAAAAACGTTTCTTGCGTAAGGTCGAAAAATAACTGCCGAAATTCTTCGATCGATCACCCACAAAGCATGAAATGCCCGGAGAAAGTGGGAAATAAAAAAAATCGCTGCTAACGACGCTAAAACGAGATAAATCTGGGCTGTACGGAAGATGAGGTAACATTATTTTGTACTCTCGAATTTGTGAAATAGTCAATAGTTCAAGCAGCTTTGTGAGCAGGCGCATTGTCTTGGTGAAAAAGAATACCACGGACGCCATTCCTTGGGCGCTCGTTATCCATCTCCCAGAAAGTTTGAAGCAGACAAACATCACTATACCATTCACTAGTAACTGTTCTACGGTCGTCTAGCAGAATTACTGCTACCGATCCACTGCATCGAAAAGAAATCGCTATAAACTGATTGCGGGTCCAGATGTTTTAATAACAGCAGTTGCCGTTGGAATCCCACATGAGTCATGTGCTTTTGGTGGTGGCAAACTCCGGTATAGTTACGGCTCGGCTCCAAACGTTAAAAAAAGACTAACTGATTGCACTTTTATTTTAACTGCAAATACAAACTATCTGTATACTTATGACCTAATCATTCATGACAGTGCTAAGGGTTAAATCTCACTATTCCGGTAGCACTCATCTACAACTGCCAACGTTAACTATCTCAACATGTTTCTAGTGTTCCATTAATGAGTACAAATTTTGATTGGAAGCAATTAATACAATTATAACTCGGAAATCACATTACTATTCGCTTCTAAGTAAATCAATTAATAGACTATTATTCTATATATAAGTATATATATACGTTACAAAATTCAATTCAACATAAACTAGAAAGAAATATATAAGTAACACACGACCCTGTGTTTTCATACTTATAAAGCACAAATTGTATGTCTGTGGTACCTTGTAACAATATATATTCCAGATGCAAATCATAAACAACAGTTCAATTATCACACACTCAACTTGTTTACTACTTGAAGTATACAAAATCGCACTTAACCTCTTTATTTATATAGAAATGAGGGCATAATGACTGAATGTTGATACATACCTCTGATAGACTGTGGTTGAACTTCAGCTACGAATACTGCGGCCACAAACAGGGGCATCAACGCCCCGCCGAGGATTCTCATTTTACAAGCGTTTGGAAATATTTCATCTGTGATAAACCGTTCTATTGTATTTTGTAATCGGAAGCTAAAAAAAAATTTGCAGTCTGTGACTAAGCTCAGTGAATCGAACATTTTTGAAGCACCACAAACACAGACTAGACCAATCAGCACTATTAGTAAACGTAAAATTGGTGGTAACTGACGCGCTAGCTCCTTTGACATACCGACAACGCTTGAATCGCGCCAATAAAACTAACGTTTAAGCTAATATGCTAACAGTGATTTTTCGGCCGTGAATTTGGACGTCGACATGGAAATAAATGTTGATATCTTTTTATTTTTTAAAAAAATAACTCGTTAACCCAAAGTTAACTCAACCTGCACTTGACCAGTGTTTTTTTATGGAATCGCGAGCAAACGAGCAGACGTATCCCCTGATGGTAAGCGATTACCGCCGGCCATGGACATCTGCAACACTGAATGCCACAAGGCATTCTCTCCCACCTTCAGTTGATGTAGAAATAAGATGTGGGAGGTGCAAAGATAAAGTTTACCATGGCAAATAATGACTTTGTAAATCAAATATATCCTACATGAAATTACAACCAATTAACACAAATTTACAATGACATAAATTAATATTATAAAATACAAATAAGCTTTAGAAGGAGATAGATATCTCGTATAAAGAAATATAGAGCATTTGTATAGTTATGTTTTTTTCTATCCCTCCTTCACATTGCAATGTCAATGACACTTAGATATGTTCTACAAATATGTGTATTGTAAGTCATACTAGTGCTCTATTGCGACAACCTCGATAAGTTATCAGAAGTTTTGAATGAACCTAATGTGTCCTCCGTTCTGACAAAGTTCTGATAGGAGTCGATCTACGAACTAAAAGCGAATGGACATGGCATATTAAATAAATGTGAAATAAAAAGTTTGTATCACATCAGACATTAAAATCTTGGTGATTTGGTGAAGGAACAAAAACTGTTTCGTTTTATATCTGCAGCTCAGGTTTAGTAAATAAATGCAATTAATATTGTTCCATGCTGGGTTTTCATTTTTTAAACAATTCATTTTAATAATTAGAAATAGAAATTAGGGTCCCTTAGATCAAATGGACTTAGTGAATTGATTCGGAAAAATTAAGGTTTTTTTAAATTATCAGACTATATCTCGTATGTATTATAAAATATCTCGAAAGATATAATTATTACATCTTTTCATTTCTATTTACAAATGTTAATCAAATAAACATTGAAACTGATTGAGAAATATGCAGAGCATATTTCTTCATTATTTATTAAGAATTGAGCAATATGCTCAATTGAGTTATCTAGAACAGTGACGTTATATGTTTGTATTTAGTACATTTTTCAAAAAAAAATATCCTTTTGAAAGATGATAAAAAGTAAGTAATTTGACAAAGGTGTCACCTACCCTATTAGTTGTTTGACTTCGATCACTGTTATGTTATTCAGTTTATACCAAAGAAAACCATAACACCAAGTAGTTTAGTCTTACCCATAATTTACTCATAAATATGCTTTACCGTTATCAATATATTAAATAGATTTTTTCTGTTATCAAAAACTACTTTGAGATTCACAAATTTAAATTCCGCAGCCACTCCACCATTTATAACTTCATGCAGAGTCGTCCATCTTAGTCGTATTGTGTCGATTAAACACGCTTGACTGTGTGTGTGACCACATCTGTCAGTGTGACAGCTGTCATTAGTTCATAAAACTTTGTTTTTATTGCAGTCGCTGACTATGGGCAAGGTAAGATTATGCCCGATTAGGCACGCCGTCTTCGATAGCGGCCACGAATTGTATATAGAACTGCTGTCAGGAACTGCTGTCAGAAATTCTGATTCGTAGAATGGTAATAAAATTCATTTTAGATTGGAACTTTTGCTAACGATTGCATCACAAGTGCCGGTATGCTTCATATTGTTGTAACACAAATTAACTGTTGTAAAGTAATATTCATATTAATATTCAATCCATATAAATGTAAGTACAATACAAACTATAAAACAAGTGAACACTTAATAACATTATTAAAAAAAATAAAGGCTCGTTCAATATTACATTTACTGAACAAATTGCAAAAGTAATCTTTGGGAGCTTATAGATTATTCTACGTGCGGTAATTATCATATAATAAAAATGATTACAAAATGATAATGATAAACTTTACTGAATCGTATCTCGGTGTATGCAAATATCGACCTTGTTATTGCTTCCTACACTTTATTCTTGTTGACTCGTCATTATTGGTAGCGGTCTGCTAATTACATCAAGTGAATCATTGATAGTTTTATAATTTAACTGTGAAGATAACGTTCAAATATAAACTTTATGATCAGACGAAAACAGTTTCTTTTAAGGAATGGGGGTAAACGAGCAGACGTACCGCCTGATGGTAAGCGATTACCGCCGCCCATGGACACCCGTAACACCATAGCCGTCACAAGTGCGTTGCCGGCCTTTGGGGGATGGAGGACGGGGTTGGAATATAGGCCTCCGCATTGTTCTTTGTTGCATTGAGCCGGGCACTATTTTTAGGAACAAGTGAGTCTATGGGAGTGATTTTGGGTAAAGTACGTACTATTAATAGCCTATTGAAAATTTTAAATTCAACTTCAACAAACCTTATTTTTCAGGAGATAGATAAACTTGTATTTTGCGTGAGAATCGGTCGATAGAAATAAATAAACTATTGATAGTATATTTTAATTAGCACCATAGATAATGATAAAAAATTCTTCCTTTTTATAATAGTTACATATTTATTATCCAATGGAATGGATGAATATTCAACTAGCTTTTGCCCACGGCTTAGGTCGCTTTTAATGAAAAGTATCCTGTGTTACTTCTAATGCCTCCAAGACTACGTGTACAAAGTGATGATGATCATGATGATCGGTTAAGTAGCTTTCCCGTGTAAGCGTAACAAACGAACTGACTTTCACCTTTATAATATTAGTGTGATTACGAATTGAGATGCTCTTCCTTTTTTATACCTGTCCTTCCCTGTTGACTTGATATGAATTTGATATTTACTGTTGACCGTGTGTAAATAGAAATTGTTGTAACATTTATTGTACGTTGATAACATTTGTTAGCCGCATTGACTGACGGACACACTTAAATCACTCTAACTGTGTTCACAGTTAAAATATTGTTAAAACAGAGTAAATAGTTAAAGTGATTACTTTACTTTTCAATATTTTAATCTGGCAAATAAAAATGTATAGAAATGAAAATGGTGAAGTTGTAGTATTTTTTTTAAATGTCAGTTTTCTGATTTGATTGATTTGTTCTCTGATTTGAATTCGATACAGAACATAAAGTAAAGAGATTTACGGTGTCATGTCGTCAACAATCTCCAACAGTTCCGTGCTGGACACACATGGGTCTTTCCATGGAAAGAATGCTCGTGTGGTGTCATATGATAAATATAAACTACACCTTGCAAAAAAAACAAAATTTTCCAATTTCATTACACAAAATGCATTGAAATGGTAACCTTTGCTCATTTACAAATATATGTAGTAAATTAATATGTAGGATAGATTAAATATACATCATCCTGTATTGAAGCTGAAGATCTTGTGTAAGGACGATTAACAGAATCTAGTTATAAAAATACTAATAACAGTTTTAACCAGGTTTGGTAAGCGATAAGGTATGCTACGGCCACCTCAATGCAGAAGTGACGTTACATGTTTACACATTTAAATTGACAGCTTACTAACAAAATTGTTGATATACAGACCGTGCACGATATTGACGCTATAGAATACGATATTATGTATAATGAATACCCACCCACAATAAATGGCAAAATTTATGATTTCCTTTGCCAATAAAAAATCTAAAACGTCAATCATCGTAAATCATCGCCTGCGTTCAAAATAACAATTATAGTTGGAGATCGTTTTTTGTTTTTGCGAAAGACGGTCCCCATTTCATGTCATCCACATTTTTTATATTTTTTTATCATAAATTCGATTACGCCGAAGACTTGAAGACTCGGAAGACTTAGAATTGAAGACATTAAATATTTGACATTGGCAGAAATAGCTGATCCGGCTGATTGCCATATCATCAAAAGAAGAAGAACAATTATAGTTGAAGTAGAGATGTATCTTCGTACTTCGTGGGAATCAATATCTAAATATTACTTAAGTTGTCCTCTTAAAATAATAAATTACTCTTTTAGGAATAAATAAATATGTTCAAACATTTTAAGATACAACGCCATCTAGTCCCAAACTAAACAGAGCTTGTACTGTGGGTACAAGTTTATACATGTTATACATAGAAAACACCCAAACTCCGAAACAAATATTTGCAGATTATACAAACATTTGGTCCGAGTCAGGAATCGAACCTGAGACCTCTTGCACAGTAGTCGCATGCGCTACCACTGCGCCACAGAGGCAGTAAATAAATGTACTAAATGTTGGATAAAAAGATTTATTAAATAATAATTAAAATAGCTTTAATTTAAAAATAGCATTACAGAAATGTTGTTTCGAAAGAAAAAGATCAAAAACCATAACCTGATGACGTAATAAAACTTAATGTAATTGATTAGCCTATGTGACTCAGGCTGCGAGTACGGATCTTTTGATTCGTTAAAATCGGTTCAGTAATTTAGGCTATAGTCGGGTAAAATTGGGATGATTTCAACGACTGATGTCAGAATATAAAGTAAGTGTGTCGGTGTTGTGTGTTCAAAAACAGAATCGATTTCAAATATTCGTAACAAAATGTCAAGATCCTTTTTTGATAATTTTATTATATTTTTCGACTAAAATAGACGAAGTTTTTTAAGAAAATGTGAGTGGGGTATATGAAATGGTCATATATTTAAAAAACCTCGGCTTCTCTGTAAATAGCTACAAAAATTTTGGCATTATATTAAGAAAAATAATGCTATATATGTATATAATAATACTGCATTTATATATAATACCGACTATCATAGTACAGGTTCAGACTAGTATATATCAGGCCACCGTGTATAAGAAGAGATTTTGGCACATAATACCGGGGCAGAGTTTCATATGTCTTTAGTATTTCGAACGTTACAATTGAGGCCTGGGCCGGTTATTGGTTATAAAAACAACGTATTAAACACCCGATGGGAGATAAAAACAGGGTATAAACAACATCATGACACATTTCGTGAGAAAACTAAAGTAGTGACTGTGTTTATGTGTCTACGTTTAAAGTTTCTATATTGATGTCATTCATTAGTTTAGAATCAACATGTCGATGGATTATTTAGTCGATGTTGTGTACACACGCGGCCTACACACGTCGGCTCCGACAATACTCATTGTAATCTCTTACATTGATGGCTACATAACTTTTTTTTAATCAATATCTCTCTATCCAAAACAGTATTTAGTAACCACAAAGCTTGGATTTAAAACAAATAAAGCTAAACCAACTATAAACTTTAATACACATAAAAGCATGCGCAGCGGTAAAATTTACCATACAACGGTAATTACATTACTTCTTAGTCCTATTAATATTATAAACGCAAAAGTTTGCATGGATGGATGTCTGTTACTCTTTCATGTACAAACTACTGAACTGAGGATTTAGATGAAACTTTACAGTAATATAGCTTATACAGCAGAATAACACATAGGCTACTATTTGCCGCGATAACCGACATATACGCGGGTAGAGCCGCGGGCATAAACTATTATATAATATATGACCAGCTGATACGACTCAAAATATATGTCCCAAATGCATTATGTTAATAGCTTTGCATTCACTTGATCCATACACTAAAGCAAATATGTTTATTGATTTTGATTAATTTTATTCATCAAATACATTTTCATAAATATGTCAGAATTGATTGTCATAGCTATAGATAATTAAATTGCATCCAATTAAGTGTGTCAATAAATTAAGTGCAGTCAGCCCAAATGAAATCCGTTGGTAACTTTGGAATATCAAAGCGTACAAGATAAATAAATAAATAAATAAATATTTTCTGACATCTAACACACAACGCCATTTAGTCCCAAACTAAGCAGAGCTTGTATTAGGGGTACTAAAAACTGATATAAATACATATATACTTTTTTGTAAATACATATATATCATACATAAAAAACACCCAATTCCCGAAACAAGCATTTGTAGATCATACAAAAATTTGATCCGACCCAGGAATCGAACCCGAGACCTCAAGAACAGCAGTCGCATACGCTACCGCTGCCCCACCGAGCCAGACAAAAAGGAATTAAAAAGGGACTTCATTTTATCATCATCCTCTCAGTTATTTTATATTATGTAATAATTATTTTACATTTCTTTATTGGAAAAAAATAATGTTAAAAAGACTCCAGCAAGAAATTTAGAGTATAGCAGCAAAGAATACTTTTAAATTTAAAATTTGATCATGTTCTTCGGTCGCATTACATAGATAGACATCTTGAAAAGGTTCCACTTAAGAGAAAAAGTTGAGAGCGGAAACATAAAGCTGATTAGGTTTCTATTCTGTGACGTAGGACAACATCATTGCAAAAAGAAGGAAATCTTGACAAAAACCTGTACAAACCCATCAGGCCAGCGCAGTATAGAAGGTCAAAACCTCCTAATTAAAGCCATGTCTATATTTATTTGAATAAATTGGAAGTTCAATATAAAACCATCATATTATTATTCTTACTAGAAAACTGGCCAAAAATAACACAATGATATTGCTCGCAAATAAAATTGCGAGCAACAACACCGACATCTGGCTTTTGTATTAACTCTAAAAATCTCATTGAGTTGATTTCATACATCTGTTTTGAATATAGACATACGTTTATGATATTAATAATTATTACTGTGATAGTTATTATTAAATCGTTTGTCTTAATACACCTTTAATTGTAACTATTTGTACCTCGAACTGCGACTTGATCTCTGCGACAGAATGCTGCCTAACACCGACGTAGCTTTGTACAAACGATATTATTTTATATCACCTATGTTTTCATTCTTAACGTGGCAGTTTTATCACAAATGAAGTGTAATACCTTGTGCACCTTGTCAGTTCTAAAGCGACACTAGTAACGGGCGGTTTAGATTAGTGATTAATGCCGATCATTGTTGCTTAAACTCAAGAGTCAGGCCATACTGGCCTCCAGAATTTAGGGTTTAGTTTTGTTAATTGTCATTACCAAGGGCCTTAAATAGTCCACCATATACGCCTCTCTTAAAAACGAGGTGTACTCGTGTAGGTCACTTGTTTTCAAAAATTCGTAATACATCCAAAAGTAAATAATTACTATTTATATCGAATCCGAGTTTTAAATGAGCGATGATGACATGAGGTATTTATAAGAGATGTGAACAGCGTGAGAAACATCTTTAATGCTCGTCACATGGACCCACAAAATAAAATTAAACTTATTACTTTTTGCAATAAAACCACCAAACACTAGTCTTTATAACGTGGGAAATTTTTAGCATCAAATAATTATTAGTATTATTAATTGAAATGAAAACTTGTTTAGTGCGTAGAGCACTTTTTAAGTGAACAAAAATCATCACCGAACACTTTCCATGAGCTATATTTTTTATTGGTTTTTAACGTACATTTTATTTTTGGAGCAAAGAGGTTCATTTCAGGTGAGTTTAAACAAACGGTTTTTTTACAGTTTAGAGTTTTCATTTCTGTCAACGGTTCTCATTACTGATTTGTGTTTTTTTATTGTTATATATAAGTTATTGGTAAATTATTAATATTGGTATTTCATTTTAATGGAATGGAAGTGCCTAAGCACAGAGTAAAATTACAGACTTGAACAGGACATAATCATTTTTTATAGATAAACATAAAGGCCTGAATGATCGCCACAATGAAAATATACCGATAAACTTATATAATTGAAATGACTGGGATAAAAAGCATTGAACTTCGTACCAACATCATAGTGTTGAAGGTGAAAATGAAAAAAAAATGCTATTTTTGTGTAGAAAGTGTGTCAGCCATTTCAATGACACTGTGACTCCTATGAAAGCTTCCAGTAATCAGTGCTGTGCCGTCTGCTTAGGTTTACCTTTATTGTTTTCCTCAGTACAGGCCTTCCCTTACATCCTTCGAACCAAGAATCTATTCGCAATTGAAATTTTAAATTACAGTGTTGCCATTTTGTTAGGTTATTCTATTTCAGTAATAAAATAAAGTTATTATAAAATTATTTTTGATTGTCATTTGTGTGTTGAGAGTATGTTTCTTGCAATTATGTTATGTTAAAGGCGATACTATAAAATAAAATTCAGTGTAAAATTCAGATTTTTTTTAAGAAATTGGCACGTCGAAGCTTAAAATACTTATGGTTTTTGTTTTTACTACTTATTTGAACACTAGATCATTATGAAACTTCATAGAAATACAAAAGTACGTATTCGACATTAAAGCCATTAAAACCTATTTTGTTTTGTACAGTTACATATGAAAAGATGTCTAATTAAGTTATAAAATAACTATGAATGTTAAATTTCTGTCTGATTATAGAAAATTAGAAAAGAGAATTTGCAGAGACTGGAGAAATAGTGTACCGAGACATATTAAAAGAGTTGCGAAGCTGGTAACATCATTAGTGGCACACGCGACATATATGGACAAGACAAATATAATCATACCATTTCCATAGAGTTCGTGGAAGGTTTTTGAGACCTCTTTTTCTATGGCACTTTGAAAATTGAATGTTTTTTAAACATACATTTATGCATATACATATATTTTAACTCAAAAATACATTAAGTGGCAATTATTTATTGACAACTTTAATTTTGAAATATGAAAAGAGTTTAAACTAAAATACTTGTTTATTTTAATACTACAAGTTCTCAATCAGTTTAAAATTTAGGCACTAAAATTGAGCAAGTTATAGAAATAGGAATTGTATGCAAATTGCACGATATTTTAGACTTACTACTCTAAAAAAAAACAATTTATTCTAATACGAATTACACTACAAGCATAAAAATTTAATAACACCAATTTATGTACTTAATTTGAATATTTTACATAATTTATTCGCAAAGTAGATTATTTAAAGCTTTAAATATGAGGTGTTTTTAAAAGCAAGAATACGAGGAATCATGAAGCTAATATATTGGATTGGTTTCAATCGATTAAATGTATTGAGGACGATAACCATTGTTAAAAAACATCCAGTCATTCTGTTGCTAATGTCGACTATTTTTTACATGTATTTTGAATCATGTAACATTGAAAATTATCAAGCAAATAGTATTTTAAGGTTAACATACACGTAGACGCCTTGTCGGCTGTATTATACTAGCTTTAAATATGGGATGTTTTTTTTTATTTAAAAGTACTGGATTTCTTAACTTTTATTCTAAAATTGTGTTGTATAATCTGGTCAATGACCGAATCATAGAGTTGTATTTACATAAACTGCGGTTAAACTATTTCAATAAATTATTAAGTTATAAATCAAATTAGAGAGAGTAGATAAAATATGAATTTAAACACTTATTTATTATATTAGTATAACTTATTGTATATTCATATATATTTTCTTTTTAAATTACAGTTCTCAACTCTGCATCGCCCTAAGGTCGGCTGGCAGAAAATGCCTACGGCATTAAGTCCGCTTTTGCCAATTTTGTGCATAAAGATTTAAATAAATAAAAAATAGCCTAAAACACCTTCAACGGAGATAACAAAAGATATCCTGATGAGCTTCTCTAATATTATTATATTGCCGGCACTTATTGTCCTAGAGGAAGGGAGAGGAGAGACCATCTGGAAGAGTTCTACAGAACGTTTTCTATGGTACGATAGAGGACTACCAAGGTGGCGATATCTCTACGCGACAGCAGAGGCTCAAGGAACTTAGTGGCTTTCGGACTGTCGACAATGCGGATTACGGTCGAGAGCGTTATATAGATACTGAGCGGCACCATCGTCAAGAAGAGAAAAATACTCCACGCACGAGTGAACCTGGGCGGAAAGAACCGTCTCACCTTATTTAAAACACCTACCTTCAGCGAAGCAGCTTTAATGGTACTCTCAACCTAATTCACGCGGGGTTGAGATCTCGGCAGAAATCCATGGCCAGAATATTGCACCTACCTTGTAGTGGCATTTGAAAAGTGGAAATGGATTGATGAAGAGGCATGGAGACTTTTTGGCAGAGAAGGCACATACCTTGGTTTCTTGGCGTTGAACTCGACCAGATTCTCACAACCCTATTGAGAAATGTGGCCCAGAACATGGTCGAGATGTGCGAACAAAGGGAATGATGTTAAGACTTGTTAACCAAAAGCGAACGGTAAAGATTAATTTCATTTCCGAAGCCCATACTAAAATAATATTGGCGTTTCGTCTTTTAATAAATAATTGAGTAATTTGATTCCACAACACAACGTATTGTTCAGAATATGTCTTTCCTTACATCAAAAAAAAATTTTTGTTCTCCACTGTTAGCCACTGTTCGACACGGTTCGGTCTCAAGTCTGGTGTAGTTACGGAACACGACCTCGAACTTCGTAACTGACCGGTAACAAAGGAAATGTTGGCAAGACTTTCAATTGTTTATCATCTCATATTACTACCAAGTGCTAGTGTTGAACAGTGTTACGCAGTGGAGGACTTGGGTCAAGTGGTGGGGATCAATTTTATTGGTAGTTAATATTGATTAAAAAGTGAAAAGAAACGAGAGTTAAAAATGTATGGTACTGCCTCTTTTGTGAAACCATTCTTCGTACTTATAACTATTTTTCCACTACTTACAGCAAAAGTGAAATACAGTAATTCTAAACTGTGCTCAAACACAATCAATAGAAGTTACTAGAGTGTGTGAGTCTTTGCCACATGCCGTTACGTATAGAGAAACTTATTTTTTCGAGTGCAAGGGAACGAAAGCGCCGACTTCAATACATATATTGATATTTACTTTCTTATATCAAACATTCAAAGTATGTAAGTTTTTAACTGTTTTACTTCATTTTCATTACTTCAAGCATCTGTACCTACTGTTTCACCTGAAATTGTTCGCGTGATGTATTTATTAATTTAATACGGTTATGGTAATCAAAGACAAAGATTGATAAATTTTGAAATATGCTAACTCATTAAAGAATTTACTACAGCAAGAAACTACTTTCTAAAACTTTTGGAAATTTTACAATTTCGTGTTAAGGATTACAAATTGAAAAACCAATGATTGTGTCGAGTTCAAACGCTGACGATATAGAGCATGCTTTTTGAAAAGTTGAATGGTCTGTGTTGCTGATTCCTTATTAATCAGACTTCGACACCCTCCGCAGACAATCAGTACGAGTGTCAAGACAAGACTCACATTTGAGTACATTGTACCATATTTATCAACCAATTTACTTTGCTATATATGCCTTAATGATTATCTTCCAAAAATGCTTGAAACACGCAAAGCTGCGGCATATTATATTATGATTTATTATTTTTGGTATCGTCACAAATAATATTTTACAAAAGAATTCTTAATTTTGCAAAAATCAAAGTCATTTATGTTTGCGGAATGCAAAATTATAGACGATCGGTAACTGAACTGCCGCAGTATGATGTTCGAACGTTTGACAAAAATCCACATTGCGGGACACTTATTTAGAAACTGATATTAATTTCACGAGGCCACGGTTTGCGTGCCTCGCTGTGCCTCGCTCTTATGCCTCGATTTAGACGCATTAGCGACAAACTGCCTAATATTTACATTAGCGACGGCGGTGAACACGAATCGCGATGTATGAACCTTTCTCACCGAGCATTGAACAGACTCAGGAGTTGAAATAAATAGCTTGATAGACAGCCAGACTATCAAACCGATCGAAATACCTATTGCATAATATATTTAGACTACCTAAAAATAACGTTACTTTGGATTCTAAAGACAAGGAGAAACTTTCCAATACTTAAAATAGATTATTTGCTCTGGATAATTTAATTTAATAATTAACACCTTCAAAATCATTGTTGGTTCATGTTAGATTTAGGACAATAAACAGTGAGAAAATAACAATAAACTTGATCAAATTGTAGTTGATATTTCTTGGAATTGATATTCTATTATTATAACAGTATATAGTAAAAAAGATATCCATTTATTTAAACGTTATCTACTGAGATTTAAAAAAACAGATTCCCGTCTAAACCACGTGAGAGGGTTGGCCCCTTAGTAAACAACAGAGAAACATAGATAATATTACAGATTAATTAACAAGTACACATATATTAGTAACCCGTTTTATTTCTAACTGCTCGTATTCTGTTACACCTACGCAATAATACACCTACGACACAGATTGGTTTCCGGAGCTAATGAAATTCGAAAGGTTCCCGCCAAACACACGCTTAAATCGCGTTTATTCTGCCTTTGGACAACAAACGAGGTATTAGTTGTCCTTTATGCAAATCCTGGCAATAGCACGACAACGATGCCATCTTTTTACAAGGTACCTTTCCCTAATGTTTCAAACTTTACTCGTACCAATCAATTTGTTCTATTTAACTGGTTGGCATGACACGAAAGTTCAACTTTTTTATTTGGCAAAGAAATTCTATGTTTAACTCTTTTAACATATGATTTACTTTTGCGAAACAAGTTATTTATTATTGTTTTTAACTACACTTAACAGTGACTGTTATCAAAGCTGTATTTTAAATACTGTAAACTGAAATAAGTACAAGGAATATGCCATTCGCACAACATAACTGGACAATAATAACAATAAAACAAGAACATTACACACTATAAAACAAATAAATGCTAGTTTTTATGGAAGTCGGTCAAAACACCCAACTGATCATCAAAATCTTCGTAGTAGCTCAAGTAACCGAGTAGAACTTTACATATTCCGTTCAAAGGGATCCCCTTCACAGCCTTTTTAATTCAAATCAACTCGAAGCTTAGTAGGCGACACACTCAATCGAACTTGGAGTGACGGGTTTGGCTCACGAAGCCGCTAAGTTTTCAGTCTCGGATAGCACCATCGCCTTTTGTTTTGTCATTTGAGACGACCGAGTCTAATAAAGTTTGCCTCCTGGCAAGTCGAGCATTGTGTAAAATACGCTTTTATAGTTCACAGGAATTAATATTATTTTCCTTTGACTAAGTTCTTTACCCGTGGTTTTCTGTAATGTTTATTAACAGTACTCGTTACTGTTTGTTAACGAATTTTTAATATTTTATTTAATTAACTGAAAATCTTTACCTCTTTTACAAATAAATCGTCTTGATTACATATCGACTTATTATGTGCAAGAAAGAGATAAGATGTTGGCGTCTCGATTTGTTTCTTTTCACGACGTTTGACTGTTTAATGTTCGATATAACTGATCGCCATGAAGATTTTTATTTTACAGGGTTGAATCGAAAAATTTGATGACCGTGGGCTATACGTGTGCAACAGCAACGAGCAAATGCTAAATTTCTTGAATGGGTATAAAGAAGGATATTATGCAAGAATAAGAGTAATGTGCAACGGGATCGCGGATACTTCTGCATTGTATATCGTACGCTGTTTGTACGTAATCGCTGTTTTTCTGATATCGGACGAGCACTCAATACGTGAATCCGAACATATCGTGTAACATTCTAATTGTTAGAAACTGAAAATAGCCATGAACGTTCCTTGTAGGTCGTGCAGGGTATACCTATACAAATTTTCATAAACCAAAACATAACACGGCCTATTGGGAAGTTAATACAACAATGATTGGTAAACATTTTCAGTTAGACTTATGGTGTTTAGTGCTATTTGCAACTATTTATAATTTTGTATAAGATTGAGTTCTTCTATGAAAATAATTGTTATGCAGTTCTGATATGCTCTGCGAAATTCTACGGATTTTTAAACTGGTTTCTGTAAGGCACATGTATATTTCCGGATGTGCCGGTTTATATTTCCATAATACATGACACCCATTCATTATTTCATTTCATAGTTATTTCCCGGTTCATAGTTATTTCAAATTGGGACATTCCTATGAAGGTTAGTTCGTAGGTATCTCTGATACCTTCTTATGAAAAAAATAAAAGGATTGGATACGTAGTAAAATAACAGGATTGTCAATGACTGTTTTATCGTCAAATCATTGCAGATTACTATCTTTTATATACTTTTCTATTTCAATGAAACTTTTTATGGAGATTTTTTATATCTTTATGAAGAATATAGATTACCCTTAATCCGATAACCGATATACACTCGGGTGAAGCCGAGGATTTCATTATCTTTAAAAAATACTATGTACGAAAATCTATTTAAAGGCAAAAGAAGTGAGGCAATCTTACATTTTTAAACAATCTGAATATGTAAGTAGGAAAGAAGAGTAAAGAAAAGTATAATCGTCCAGAATAATAATAATAATAAACTTTATTTCTCTTACAGGAAAGGTACAATCTAGGTACATACTAAACAGTTTCTAAAAAATTTCCCTACTGAGAGCTGTAGTCCATACTAGGCTCGAAACCTATGTGACAGATATCCAGGCCCACCCTACGGCCGACAAAATATTTTTATTTTATTTGATAGGCACAAAAAAATGATACAGTGACAAAAAAATAAAATGCCATGTTATGGTACATAGCTCTAGCGATTACAGTTCAAATTATATTGGTCGACTAGCTGAGCCCCGTGGTGTTAGCCGCGATACGTCAATAAAAACAGATAACGCCGGGAGCGAAACTAGTCTAAAAAATTAGCCTTAGTTACTCCTTATATCATCAGCTTCTTATCAGTGAAAATCAAGTCAAAATCGTTCTAGCTTTTCCAGAGACAAACAGAGATACTGACAAAACATTTAAAAATTGATTTTTTGATACTTATTTGTATATACTTTCATTTGCATTTAGTGAAATACTGTTTATTTGAAATTACAAACAGGCACTTCATTCTATTTATTTGTATAGACAAAATAAATATCATAATGGTCGCAATTCATCTGCCAGGCGATTTCTATAACATATCCAGTGTCTACGAGAACATCTTATTTGAATTAACCCACTTCTAAAGTCCTAACAGATTACAGTCCTAAAGCTGGATAAAAGTCGAGTGACACAACGTCAAACAAATATAAAACACTTTCACATGAACCGATGATGCAGTGGCGTGCAGTTAATAAACTCTGACATGGATTGGCCATTAAAAAGTTACGGCATGGAATAAAAAATATCTATGGCTTCAATACAGATTATGTCTTGTAATAATGTGGGACGTATACGAATTAGCAAAACATATACAAATATGCTCTTAACTTTAATGGAGGATTTATAAAACAAAGTCTGGTTAAAAGAACATTCATAAAAATAAAAATTAATAGAATTATGCTTCAAACTTGAAAAAACTAAATTATCTATCTAAAGCTTTTATTATTAAGAAGTCTTAGTTAACGGTAGTGCTATGTCTGACTTTAAATATTAGGACTATGTCCATGTGTTAGATATTGGACATATACTGAATCAAGATAGTCGCCATTTTTGGAGTTCTAAGAGATTTGACTTGTCCGATTAGGAGTACACACATAGGACTAGCATTAACTGTAAACCTGTTAAACACTTTACCAGCAATCTATTTCAGTTAAATAGAAAAATCAATATATATATTTGGCTTCCATGAGTTCTAAGCTATGGCTAGTTCGTAACAATACGTAGGCGTTTGTTGCGATACGTATTGACTCTATGTGTAATACTACCTAAATACCTCCCAGTCTAACTAAATACGACCTCACTGTTTTGAACTTCAAGTTTAGTAGCATAGTGTGCAATTTCGTGTGGCGTTTCTTTACTGTCTGCTACTATCATAACCGAAGCTGCGCTTGCATTTATTTGCAAAATTATGTCCAGTTATTTGGGAGTGGGCTTACTCTGAGTGAGAACATATATCTGAGCTATGTATCCAGTGGTTACTGTAGTGTTATATGAATACGAGGCGAATTTATTTACAGCAATTAAAGGATTAACAAAGTAAATTAAAGAAAGAAACACGCATATTGAGCGCGACCATAATATGATTTTTTTTTTTTTATATTTAAGCTGCCAAAATGACTCTGCCCTGCCTGATGGAAAGCATGAGCAGAATCCAAGAGTGGTGGTCACCATCCTCAATGCGAAAAAGAACAATGCAGCATGGTGACCCACACTATGGCGGCCCGGGGGGAAGGGAGATGGTGAGGGGGATAGGGGGCGTTGGATTGGGGTATGGGCCTCCGGTATCCTCACTCACTCGATGAAACACAGCGCAAGAGCTGTTTCACACCGGTTTTCTGTTCGTGGTATCACTCCGGTCGAGCCGGCCCATTCATGCCGAAGCGTGGCTCTCCCACGGTAAGACGACGAAGATACGACATGTTTAAGTTTTTTATCGAAATAAATTTTCAAATGATTTATTGTAAATATTAAGGTAGGTTTTAAGTGATTGCTACTTCTGTGACGTCACTTACGAGTTAACAATTTTCAAATTTTAATTATTGTACTTATTAGAAGAAAAATGCAGCAGAATAATTGTAGTGTTTTAATTACTTTGAGAGTTAGAACCTCTCACTTAATGACATGTACCTAAAGTTGTTTTGCACGGTAACGAATGATGTAGTTTGCAACTTTTTTAATTCTTTCAAACGGTGTGCGGGACCCGTTTTAGGACAGCTATACGCGGTTTAAAAGTGTAATTTTAGACAACTTTGGTAATTCTGTAAACTAAACAACTATGAGTCAGACTGTTCCTACGTAGTTTGTTATATGGAATGTATTTTATATTTATTAAAATCTAAAAAAAAACTGTAATGAAACCGGAAATAATAAATGTTACTCTATAAAGCTATTGTTGTATTAGAGAAATAATTATATACCTAGTTATTTGAAATGTAAATAAAAGGATCATTAAAAAATTGGCTACGTCCACTTAGGTCCCCCTGCTTAGATCCCCCGAGGGATTAATCTATATTTTTTTTCCACATTGAATCCTTAGGGGATCTTTTGGAATTTTGTTCCATTTTGATTCCCCCCTTCTTTTTTGTGCGGAAATCCTCTTGGATACCACCTCCTGGTGGAATGTCGGATCGAGCCAATTGAAGCCGCGCGCCATCGCGGGCACTAAGAGTCGGGGAACCAGGTGCACTCTAGGAAGGAAAAAGGCTGGAACCCCGAAGTATTTCGGGCCAACTACGGTTTCTAGATGAACCCGTCCTGTGTAGAAATCCCGACGTTTCCGTCACTAACCCAAAAGATGAGGCGCGAGTGCTGCGAAGCGCTTGCATCACCATACGAGCCCGCTTCTGCTAGGGCAACAGACGACCATATCTGTCATCCCCAGGCAGGTGTTTATGGAGGACAAAGATCATTTTGCGATCTCCGGAGCCCGATTAGTATGCGGTACGTGACCGGACGTAAACGATGTCTGAAGTCCCAAATATGTACCGCCATTTTGATCCCCGAGGGATTTATTTAAATATAATGAAAAAAAAAATGTTATTCTTTAAAATTAATATCGAAACATTTTAATTTTAATAAGAAGATTTCAACCTTTACGAATTACATATTCTGCGTATTGATTTATTCTTAGAAATGTATACATGAAGTAAAATCTCCTAGATAATATGTAAGCAGGAGATCAAAGAGGATGGAGCCAAAAATCACATGTCTGGAGAAATTAGTGCGAGTTAAAATTAATCTGCTCTCACTATTTGAAAGAGAGATTTAGTTAAACGGACGGATATGTGTAACAGGAAGCCGAAGAAGCTCGCGAATCCATTTGACCCATGAGCACGCGAGGAACTGTTTTTTTTATAATTTTATTTTAAAAGAACGAATTTAAATTATGAATTTCAAAATAAGTCACCATAATTTCGTATCAAAGTCATTTAATATGATGATTGAAGTGTTAATTAAGAGCGCCTACGATCTATAACTAGTTTTGTTTCATGTAAAAACATTGGTCTATATAATAGACCAATGTTTTTATAATCTGTCGCACAGTTGTTGCTTAGTATGAATGTACTTCATATCAGAATACTAAGAAATACTAAGTAAGTGACACTAGATATTTATGTTGCGGATAAGGTGGCGAGTAACGAGAGAAATTTTGCGAAGGAGGTTGCTAATTAGCAAATACTTTAAAATTTTTTCGTCTCATGGTTAAACTGTAGTTTCCAACCAGTCGGACTACGGGTCTACGATTCAGTTCACCAATCAGTATTTTTAATGAACAATGGATCTATCATTTGACCCGTTGTTCAACTGATTTATTTTAATATCGAATCAATAATAACCCTAGCTCGATGATGTAATCGAGAATCGAAGCCGTTAGCGAGGCCTATGTCCTGCTGCGCCTGTTATAGTCTGGTAACGAATTTTCATATTTTTTGTTTATTTTGATATGTTGCGTTCCAGTTTACTATGCTTATAATTGCTCAAATTTAACCTATTAACCTTAGATGACTGAACGGGTAATTTCACATAAGTAGGTACATTTCGTAAATATATTGACGTTATTTCTGAATGTCAGGTGCTAAGGGCAAAAGGTTCAATAAGATAAGTTACAAGAAAAATAGGGTATAGGAATAGGTTTTTTTTAATCACTAATTTAAACTTAGACCGTTTGACTTTGACAACTAATAAAAATGGAAGTTTGTAAAAAAAGTTTGCGTAAATATTAAACATTAAAATGTCAAATGATACTTGGAAACGACTTAATTCCAGTTAAGTTGTTCAAATCAAATCAAATCAAATCAACAACCCATAATGTCCCACTGCTGGGCTCGGGTCTCCTCTCAGGAGAGGGTTAAGGCCATACGTCCCCACGCTGGCCTAGTGCGGATTGGGGACTGGCAAGACAACGTTGTGGCTACGTAAATCTTACCGTTGGATGTTTTTAAGCCGCCCGAAGGCCTCCAACTAAGCTTCACGACTGTTATCCTATGATAACAACCGGGACCGACTGCTTAACGTGACCTCCGAATCACGGAGACGCTCATGGTAACATGCCACCAGCGGTCACCCATCCAGGTACTGACCGCGCCGTCGTTGCTTGCCCTCGCTGATTGTTTCTAATCACCGAGTGCAACTGGGCTATGAGCGCCGCTTAAGTTGTTAAATGAACAAATTAAGCAAAACTAATCGCTTCAATTTTTTTTAGATAATGTATATTTAAGTTTTCTTCAAAGAATATGAAAGAAGCTTAAATTAAAAGCAATTATCCTAATAGTGAAATCTGAAGGTATTATACAACCCAAATATTGTCGATTTATACTTTAATTAACTTTTTTACAGTTTTTTTTCGTGATGTTGCTTTTGTAAGAAGAAGTTATTAAATTTCGAATTAATGCTTATACGAGAACTTCTTTCATATTGCTTAGATTATAAAGCGAAAAAAACTGAAATCAAGTTTAGCATGACAATGTAATGATAAAGATATAAGTAGTACATGACCCGTCGACTTTTATCTGATACTAGGGTCCGTAAGGGCCGAATGTCAGCTGATAATAATGTATGTCAGAATCACAGGGATCTTGAAAACAATCTAGCCGGACCTTCGCAACCAGGTCAATTAAAAAAAGCATATTATCAGTAACGCAACAAATAAATGTAAACTTATAAAACTTGTTTCGAATAGTTTTGTTCATGATTATACGACTTTTTTCTTTAATTTTCGTTTGAATCCTACAACAAAGAAATAGACATAATGATATAATATGCTCTACTACCCGAGCGAAGCCACGGCCAGTCTTTAGTAACAAAACATTCATCATAACTAGTTATCAAGAGCTTTAATACTGTTATTAATTTAAAATCTAGAATTCATTTCCAACAATAGTTTTTATCAACATTTTACAGCTTCTGACCTACTTACAATTGATGTTTATATCCTTTAGTTCCAAAGGGCCAATCAAGGAGTAATGGTTCAATTGATTTTAAAACTAAACACTCAATAGATAAGGTTCTCAATGCTATATTATTTTTTTCTGCTCTTATTGCACACTTAGCAACACATACCGTCAGTCCACCTGCGTGGTTACGTCATTTTCAAGAAACAAATGTAAAACGTTAGCCTTTGATGGCGTTACCTGTTTCTAAACAAAAGCTTTATTTCTTCCTTGAATTCGACACTAGTAAGTACCTAGTTTTTTTTTCCATTAGATTTCTATAAAAAACTATCGGACCCACGAAACTTCATCTGTATATCTTGGAAGGGATATTGTTATTCATTTTTACCACCATTTTGTTTTACTACTCGTTTCCTATTGGCCTCAGTGTGATGTTATGTAGTTTAGACTACACAATTAAATATGAATGAGCGAATGTGGGCAACCGGTCCAACAGCAAAGGAATTAGGGATTTTTGGAGCGACTTCAGGCGCGTTGAGGACTTCTTAGGTGAAAAAAAATAAATTTTTGGTAGGGGGAAATCTTATGAGTTCGCGTCACCGCGTCACTGTATAATACATAAATAATACCATTTATTCTTTATCCATTAATTCATGATTATATAAATCAATTCACAAATAACCAAACATTTAGATAAAATAAATATGCCGAGTTAAGAGAAACACACACTTACAAAACAATCATAAAGATAAAGCTAATAAAGGTGTTTAAATCGTTTAAAAAAAGAAGAAAATAATAAATTAGAAAAAATAACAAAATTTGTATTCTAAACAACTATGTAGCAGACCTAACAACAATAGTCATGTAAAAAGAGGTCGGAAACCAAATAGCATTAAAAGTGCGGTTCGTTTTTTAGAATATACATTGTATCTTTCATACGTTATATTCATCCCCTAAGGGGCTGACTGGGTTATAATCAAACGCCCACATGCTTCTCTTTACAATTAAAGTCCAGGATTTGGGACTAATCCGAAGTCGTCAGCCGAAACTGGATGGAAATTTTTTGAAAAAGAAAAAAATATTTGTTTACATAGCACTTAAAAAATATATCATGGAAAACCTAAGGTTAAAAGTTAAAAGGATTTCCGGTTTTTTTTTCGCTTAACGCTTTTTTAAGCTAAGCAGAGCTTGTGTTATGTGTACTAGACAAATGTTATAAATACATAATATATACTTTTATTTCTAAATAGAAAACACCCAAACTCCGAAACAAATATTTGTAGATCATACAAACATTTGGTCCGTCCGGGGAATCGAACACAAGTATTCAGCACAACAGTCGCATACACTGCCACTGCGCCACCGAGGCAGTTAATACAAGTCATACGGTATCTCTGTATTACACGCAATTTCTTCAATTAACTTATATTTTTGTTTAAGTCACAACATCAGATTTCAACCGCAGACCTAGTAAGAGGATCCTGAGTACTCGTAAATGTGTCAAATGCAAATAAATATCGCATTGCTTACACAAACATCTCATTTAAAGATCAAAGTATATTTACATGTTCCCAAATGTTGAACAACGAGAACCTCCCTCTTACAAATTTAAGGTTTAATTCTACACATCATTGTACATGTTTGTGGCAAGGAATTTTCGAGTTCTCTCTTATGAAGAACTAGTCGAGTCCCGTGGTGTTAGATGCGGTTATTGCAGTACTTTACAACCGCGGTTAACTCCGCGGGGCAAAGCTAGTCTAAAAAAAGTTTTTGCTACGTCAGCTATCTGCCAGTGAAAGTTCCGTCAAATTGGTCCAGCCGTTAGAAAGACAAAAATTGTAAAAAAAAGTATTCCTACATAGGTTAGATAGATTTTGATCTCATTTATCATTAATTAATTTGGTTATTTTTTTTTTATATTTAAGCTGCCAAAATGACTCTGCCCTGCCTGATGGAAAGCATGAGCAGAATCCAAGAGTGGTGGTCACCATCCTCAATGCGAAAAAGAACAATGCAGTATGGTGACCCATACTATGGCGGCCTGTGGGGAAAGGGGATGGTGAGGGGATAGGGGGCGTTGGATTGGGATATGGGCCTCCAGTATCCTCACTCACTCGATGAAACACAGCGTAAGCGCTGTTTCACACCGGTTTTCTGTGAGGCCGTGGTATCACTCCGGTCGAGCCGGCCTATTCATGCCGAAGCGTGGCTCTCCCACGGTTAATTAATGATCATTTTGAATAGAATTAAATTCCTAGCTTAGTCTATTTTTCTTTTCTTTGGAAGTGCAGTTGCATTTTTATTTCTTTCTTTATGATTTTGTTGAGCCTATTTAGTAAAATAAAATAAAAATATTTTGTCGGTCGTAGGGTGGGCCTGGATATCTGTCACATAGGATTCGAGCCTAGTATGGACTCCAGCTCTCACTAGGGAAATTTTTAAAAACTGTTTAGAGTGTACCTAAATCTCATGTAACTAAAATTGTACCTTTCCTGTGAGGTAATTATTATTATTACATTTTATTTTAATATTACAAACAGACACACCAATTTTATTTATTTGTATATATGAATAGAATTATAGTGAGTGGTTTAAGCGCCTAAACTTTTCAGTTTTATTAGTCAATTAACCTAGAGATGTGTATTTTACACACGGTCGTTTGATCTGGAACTAGGCAAAGCCACTTCTCCTCTCTCCTCTCCTCGAAAATGAGTTTAGGAATCGAACCCGAGACCTCATCATTAGCATTCGCATAAGCCAACCGCTAAACAAACGAGGCAGTTGGCAGTAAGTATCGTATAGGGTTTGTTTTAAGTTGACCTTCTTTATGCAGTGTTGTTGCCCTGAATAGTTTGTTCTTTAGTCGCCTCTTACGTTACCCATGGGATGAATGGGGGTGATGACACTTTATATTCTTAGTACGTCACCACACCGACATAATATACATATTAAGGCAAAAACGGGCGATCTCGACGTACAGCTTGTCAAAAATTCGGTGCCAAGCAATAAGGTAATTAGCGACCGCGAGCGACTACATCAATATGATCATCAAAATAAACACCCAAGTGCGAGTGGGACTTGTGCAGGAAAGGTTCCGTGCTATCTATATGTTTTAAGTGTCTACCTGTTAAGCGTGTACCATTCTCGACATCGAGCAAAAAATCACGTATGCTGTATTAGGAGCCCCTTTAAATATTTATTTTGTTCTGTTTTTCGTGTTTGTTGTTAAAGCGCCAACAGCAATATGTGGTGTATTTCTGTCATGGTGTATTCTAAAAATTTCAACTAATCCGTCCGTATATCACCGGAAGTAAGAACTTCGACAGAGAAGTATCAGTAATAGGGTCCGTCGTTTTTCCCTTTGGATACGGAACCCTATAAACGTCGTGGAAAATATAATTACTACAGTTTTTAATTTCTGATATAAATTTTAATCGGGTAAACATTGAAATATTTTCCTTAATTGAGTAGTCCTAAACAGTGACGCCACAACTTCGTATGTCTCTTACAAAGTTATCGTTTTGATAGACGATAAAAAGTAACTAAATCGACTAAGATGTCATCTACCCTATTGTAGTGAGAATAACAACATCTTGAAGAACCAGAAGCAATGTTTTCTTTTCGATACCAACATAATGAAAGAATAAGACCCGCTACTAACGGGACGACAGTGGAAAATTTAAAAATTTATTTTCATTCGCGCTCCTGTGTCAAAGTTACTACGCATCAAAGACATAATACCCCGCCCGTTGTTATTTCAGTGGCAACTAATTCGCTTTTCATTACATATGTATGTATATACGTAAAAATTATTCAATGTTTATTTGTACTAGGAGATAGCAATAAACAAATGTTTCTAAGATAAAGAACCGTGCGCTTCGTTGGGTCGTTTGACAATTTGTTTTTTTCTTTTTCTAGTTTAGGTGTTTTGCTAATCGAGTATTAGTGTGTATTTTATCGATACGAGGTATTGTAAAACCTTCTGACGTATTAAATAATTGCGTGAGTAAGGAAAGGATACCTTATCTATGAATAATAATTTAAAATGCAAAAGTAACAATAATGAGAAATATTTTGGACATCTAACACACAACGCCATATAGTCCCAAGCTAAGCAGAGCGTGTTATGAGTACTATACAACTTATTATACAAAGAAAACACCCAAACTCCGAAAACAATATTTGCAGATCATACACACATTTGATCTAACCCGGTTTTCGAACCCGAGACCTCAATTACAGCAATCGCATACGCTACCACTACTCCACTGAGGCAGTCAAGTATTGATCGATAATGGGTGTGTTTTAACCTATGATTTGACAAAAGTAACAAATAATATAATTTCACAAATTACAGATTTTTTAACTCTGTTTAGTACAACAAAGATTTAATAATTAAACGCTGCATTTTATAAAGTTTTAATTAAATTCGCAAAATATAAGTAAGTAATTATTTTCTTATTTATATTTTAACTATTTGACACAGAGAACATGTTTTAAAAGGAAAAGGGCAGAATAGCAGCTGACCATGGGAAATAACATCGGCAGCAAGTCTATTTAACAATCAATGAGGCGTTTTATTCAGATTCATGTCAATTTGTATGCACAGCACTTATACAAATGCTTTTAGAATACTGATATAATTCGAATGTAAAACTATCTGATGGATATATCTTGTCAGGAGAAGTAATATTAACACATTTACACTACTACAATTCCCCTTATTCCGATATTAAAATATTTAAAGTACATACAGGTCTAAATATATATTCAATTTTGTTTCATGATAACACAAATGAGATATAACAAATTTTGGACCCACGTCAGTTGTTTATACTATGATAAGAATGTAAAAAATCATTAAATAGAAATAATGTAATATTAATCAGATAGCTACACAACAATAAGGAGGTTAGAAGGACATTATCGTTGACCCATAGACTATAGATAAAGCTTCAATCTTTTTTTAAATGATAAAGAAGTTTGTATAGGTACCTATTAATAATTGAAAAAAGATAAAATTTTAAATCAATTTATATTATTGAAGCTTTTAATTATAAGTTACATAACGTATACAATACGTACAACGACAAAGGCCATTGCAAAACATTATCTCAAATTAGACTATAATGTAGGTATTATTACAATTTGACGACATGCTTTGCCGACATGCGACCTACTTAAATGCGTGTACTAGGAATACTTTGAGTTGCAATGGGTTATGGACGGTCAAGAATTGAGATTTATACTTATGAAGTCGTACATTTGGCAGTGCACACCTGGCAAGCGGCGAACAAACTATAGGGTTGGGTAAGTTAATTTAATCTAAATGAAACCTTGTTTATATTTAAGCAAGATTAATTTTCTTGTGTCGTGTCTGTTGCTATACTTGTTTCATTTATGTTTTAAGATCGTAAAAGAAGTATCGCGTTACCGTTTTGTTTGAGTCACAGTGCTTCTGTGATTTCAGTTTTAAAAGGATCGATCATGGTTTATTTTACATTTAAATAAATCATCTCATAGTTTACAGCTTTGTATATGACTAAACGCTCTTTTATATACACCAAATGGCATATATACACAATAAGAGTAAGTTGCATGTACATAACATACATAACATGTTATACCCAAAAGGATGGATGACGACCCTAGGTCCACAAGGGTTGTTAACCTGAACTAAATGAGCACCGTTAGCATCTCGCGCATGCTCACCTCAGTCCCAGGTTTAGATGCAACTGCACGCTTAGAAGTGAGCGCTTGCGCACCAAACATTTCGCACGCATTAAATCATCGTAAAATGCATTAAATTACGTAGATTATTCATTAAAAAATCGAACATTGAAAACAAAGATTGTGATCCAGTAAAGATCGACTTACGCTAATCAATGGTGGCTTGCCTATTGCAAAACTGTCATGACTATTTTTTTATAATTTTTATTTAATCTTATTTTTCCTTAGGTAAGCCTATTAGATCACTCATTAAATAACCTTTATTTAGCTACCAATTTCTATTAGCTATTAGCTCGGTTATTTACCTATATTGATTTGGCTGTTCATACCTGTTGCCAGGAAGCTATATAAAATAAGTAAGCAAGCCTACTCAGGCATATTCTCTATATAGAAAATTAAAAATTGGGATTAAATTTAATTGGTTATCAATAGAGTGCAAGGGATGAAAAAATTGTGTTAAAAATTATTTTAATTTTGAATATAGTCATGACAGCTTTGCAATAGGCAAGCCATCATGGATGTGTGCATTAATTAATAAAATTAAAAAAAAAACGAAGTTTTATCTGGTTATCAGGTAGGTGTAAGTCACATGAATTATTTTTATAAATTGCGACTCTCCTTCTCCGTCAATAAAGTGCAATACAGGTCGTTAATTATCTAGTTCTAATCAAATATTGGTTGTATCTCTTTCAATCACGTATCTTTCATTTCATTCTAATGATTTTAGGGTTGCCACCTTTTAACATTAATTATTCTGATTATTTGACGAATGGAAAATTGTGTTTATGTGCCAGTTATGTAAATAAATATCGCAAAAACTACGCCGACTCGTTCCTACGCATCTAGATATAAAGCTATAAGTAGGTCCTCCTACTTGTAGCTCTAAAGTAGTGAGTGGGCCCAATTCGTCAGTAATATAATTTTGTTTGATTTATATTTCAAATTTTATAGAGCTTAAATCAATTTATATATGCGATGGAATTTTCTATTGTCGTTTCCTTTTATTTCATGACGTTCGAAAATTTGATAAATAACTTTAAAAGGAAGGTGGTGTAATAGTTGAAAACCTGACTTTATGTCACTATGGATGGCTCCAACCATTTATGGTGGTCAACTTTGTTTAGCTTATTTATTATTTGACCCCTTATGTTCTTTAATTTTCTTTTATTAAAATGACATAAATCCTGTGTCGCGGGGGGACTTTGCAAATATACATGAAACGGACACAAAGAACAACCCGACCAGTTGTCCTATTTAGAAATTGAACCCCCAACACTTGGCGCAGTAGAGAGCAGCGTGGCGACCGCTTCAACCACCAGGCCAACCGGGCATTATTCTATATTATTTAACATTAAGCAATGGTTTCATGTTATTATGAGCTTAAAGACGGTAAATTTAAAGTTTAAAATATTTATTAACATGTGGATTAATATTAAAGTAAACAGTAGCAAGCCTTCATTCAGTAATAGGTAATCGAGTATTAATACTGATTCCGGTGTAAATCGACAGATACGTTATTCATGTGATATAAAAACTAAAAATAATTAAATAGCTATTTTTTTCGCACAGCTTTTTAATACATACGTTAAAGTTACAAACCTCTGTCAGCAATAAAGTATACTAGCTTTTGCTCGTTTGCTATGAGTTAGTTCGGAACACAAGTTCATCAGGTTCGCAGAATTTAATCCAAAACTGTTTTGACGTTTTTACACGAAAGTACGTCCACCCACCCATCCTGCAAGTACTAAGCACAATTTGAGTGCCTCGTAATTATTATTGCTAGTGTGTTTGCTATGTAAATGGGAACACTTTTCTTTTTGTTTGGTATATAAACAATTTATTTATTTATCCAATACTGATCTTAATCAAACCGAGCAATTCTTGTATTTATTCAATATAATAGGAATCTTGGCAACGGCTCCAACGATTGTCATGAAATTCAGTATGTATGGGTTTCGGTTTCCATACATCGATCTAGTTAGGATTCGATATTAGAAAATTTCCTAAAACGAAAACCTATCAAAGCTTGTTCATCCAATTATTATGTATTAATTAACTATAGAAATAGACTACACTACAATAAGAAACTAAACGTTTATCAATTTAAAAAATATGCAAAATTAAATTGTTTTTTTTTAATCTAACTGACAGTTACAGGCTGAATCGGCTGCTGAACCAGAGTTTGCCTGTGGCCACGATCAGTCCAACCTAGTCGATATGTCAGTCACTTCTAAAGTAAGACCGTTCAAAGGTATGTAAAATTAATAAGTTATTATGAGCTTGTCTTAATTCTCTTAAACCAAGAGATAACTTTCCATACATAAACTGGTTATTTACCGACCGCCTATAGTCTAAATATAAATAAAAGTTGACAGTCCTCTAATATACCTTTTTGAATACACGCTTAGGTTTCATTCTATTCGGTCAATATTTTTATTGGTATTGGCCGATTAGAGTGTAATCAAAGCGTAACATAATGACTATAGCTGATAATTTAACTACACCATAGACCATTAGTCTTTTAAAATTTAACAACTGTTAGAAAGAAAACAATGTTTTCAATTAAATTACATTAATTGGCTAAATCATAAAGCACTTTGAACGAAAAAAGAAAAGTTTACAGATGTTTCTGTGAGAGGGTATTAAGACTGAAGTTTCCTTTGCTCAACAAGGAAGTCATTATAATCTGTGCATGCAAACATTTGATGACGGTTATGTTATAGTTTGTCTCTGATAGCAGCCATGGTGTTGTTTGCTAAGGGATTTTAACTTTTATCTGTTACGTATTAACAGAATCGCACAATGCCATAGTCACATCATCATGCTGTTGGACCATTGTTATAAACTATAACAAGTAATAAAAAAATTTGTATTAAGCTGTTCAATTTAAAGAATACGGTCAAAAAAATAATTGCTAGCGTCACGTTATAACTGAAGTGACGCTTCATAGTGGTTTTTTTTATTAAATGATCTGATAAATTAATTAGTTATTTAACAATAATACTTCAGCTATTTTTTATTTTAATCAAAACGATTTAACTCTAATAAGTTTATAAGTCTTTCATGTGAATATTTCTTAAAAACAAACAGTTATATATATATATATATATATATATATATATATAAATACATCCATTAAACATTAAATTCATTTTAATGGGAACAAAAACTCACGATAACATTTCGATTTTGATTCAACAATCAGCTTGTTAGAAAATTTAGTATACGAGTACTAAAAACAAAGCAATAAAACGAACAGAATGATTTTATTAGACATTAACTTATTTCCCATATTTGGTTACTAGAGCTTGTAGGTGGCTTCGTGATATTATGTATCACATACCATTGAGGTTTACTTCACATTACGATAAAATGAAACAGGAATATTTTTGAATAGCTAATAGTAAAAAAAATGAAATACACTGAATACTAGCAATGGAATTACTCTGACGTATGTCTGTTACCTATTTAGGAAAAAAATAGGTGAAGATTAAAACTTAGATCATCAATGACTTGGTTATCTACGGTGTCGTAAAACATCTTAAGAAGACAAACGCAATTTCGTCTAACTAGTGTGTGTAATGATAAGGAGATAACGCTAGCGTCCACCTACCACATGCCGAAAAAGAATATTTTTTCACAAATTCGACTTAAATAACTTTTTAAAAGTTAGCGCGCCAATGCAACCCTCGAAAAGTTACCAACAATTTTTTAACAAGACTTGCAACGGGAACAGATTGATTCCAATTTCAAAGTTTAAAAAATATTAGATATATTTTTTTATTTAATGTACATTACATTTGAACATTCACTGATTGGTTACCGTGTTGTGTGGTGTTAGATGTCTCGCGGAACTTACGGGATGATGCGACCGCGCGGGACGTGTGGGAGCGCGTGCGACCGAGCGCACGGACGATAACCGACTGGCACCAAGCACTACGCTTGACGCTCGGCGTGAACAGTCGAGACGCCATATATTTCAACCTATGACTACATCTCTTGTAGGTTGAATAACTCATTACCAATTGGGATTCGGAGGAAATCGACAGATACATTGGCAACAGCACCAGGCGACACATTTGATTGAATTAGTTTACATCATCACCAACATCACACAGTTTCACTTGGTATCCAATTGTTTAATGATTAATGACTGCAGTTTAAAAATAATTGAAACTACAAACCGGACCATAATTTTAAAATATGAATATATTATAATTGCACCTACTCCGTGCTTTCAGAAATTTCGGGATTCTCAAACCTTTCTATAAAATAAACAAAATAAATATCATATAAATGTTTAAGCACCCTTAGAGTTTTGGTCAAACAAATTGTAACCTATCTGGAAACAACAATTTATGGAGCTATATTAATAAATTTAATAGTACGAAATAAACTTGGATACTTAATAAACGAAATACTTGCCTCAAAAAATGAAAAGTAGGCTGAGGAATGTACTACCGACTATCTTAGCGAGTATTCCAAATATCTTTTGCTAAACTTCAGACTGCAGCAATGGTCACTAACCCGTATTCTTTGATCGTTTTTCTTTACCGTCACAAAGTTCTGGTGTATCTAGATCTCACAAGGATTCCGGTATCAAACGTTGGCAGTTGTGGAATTTTAAAAGTTCGGTTCCTAGGATTAGTCCAGCGGCCACCGCCGGTCTTTGCTTAGGTGCTACACATGACTAACCTACCTGATACCCGAAACAAGATTATACTAGCGTCCAAAATATTCTGAAATAACACCATACTTATTTATACCTTAAACTCATGTCTTTAATTGTTTGTTATCCACAAATTGTTGTTCTTGGTCTTGATTTTCATTGTATTCTTATCAAGTATGTGTAAAATTACACGGATTAATCATAGCGCGGGAGCCACTTCTAAAAAAAGATAGAGTTGATTTAAACTAAATTACTTAAATCTTTTACACTTAACTTTCTTTTTTAATTTTCTCTTAGAATTTGTATTAAAAAAATTGAAAGTATTCCAATTTTTTTCTGTCAATATCAAAATTATACGTACTCAATATTGATCATTTTTTAAACATTATTTATAATTATTAACATATTTATCAGTCAACGACAATTTATTTGATACTCGAACTGATGTAATGGGCATATTTTTCCAGCAAAGTTAAACTGAAGTCTAAAGCTATCTTCCGTCACATTGATCGACGCCAGTCAATTGTCACGAAGTTCAAAAAAGTGAGATTGTTAGTTTTAAACTAATCGGTGTACCCAGAGAGGTAGTGATAATAATTTCCCTAAATTTCCTATTTTCCTATTTAAAATAAACATTCCTAACATTCTCATTTTTAAACTGTAAATCGTAAATAATATGCTCTCTTGTCACCGCGTCTAGAATTCAATTGAGTTGCAACCATGTCAATTTGGCTCATTCTGATATAATTACGTTATTCACATTTATTATATTACTCCTCAAGTGCAACACCATTTTCTGGATATCATGGACCAATGACACATAATTATGTGAATTTTGCCCTTTAATGATAAAACATTGTAAAATTAAGATAGACCAAGACTAAAGGATTTTGTAAGCTACATTACACTAAGAACAATAAGAATAATTATTTGACTTAATACACTTGTCAAAATAAATCTATGGTATATATAAACTCCACAAATACTGCTGCTACTTTGATACTATATTCACAACGCATTGGAATATCAATATGTCCCGTTTTCCAGACCAGGAAATCAACATTTATTCCAAATGAATTAGGAAATTAATTGTTAGACATCGTCTTTTGTTTCTTCGAATTCCATTTCATCTTATCCACATTTTTTATATTTTTAATCATTATTTCCATCACGAAGATTACTTGAAGACTCGAAGACTTTACTTTAAACACTTAACATTGGCAGAAATAGCTGATTAGCTGGTTGCCGTTTCATCAAAACCAGAAGAAGAAATTTAAATATAAGTGAAATACATAATAAGTAATAAGTGAAAAAAGTTTTGATAATATATTCCTTTCAGCTTTTCTGGTCCATGAAGAGTGAAAGAACGAAATATCAATCCTCTTTATCATCACTGAGAGCCTTAACATGGTACTATCATTATCAAAAGTCGGGTAAGTCGACTGCACGTACATAGTGGTTAAGCGGTCGCGGCGCCGCCGTTTCTTACAGCGCCGAGAGTTTTGTGTACAAACCCCACATGGGATAATACTATGTATGATTCATAAATTGTTGTCCAGAGTCTAGGTGTTCTCTGTTTCCGTTTCATGTATGTTTGTTCGAATCCCCCGCGAGTTAGGATTAATTCCTTTTATGGGTGTTAACTTTTTGAAAAGTTAAGTGAATATTTTTAATCAAACAACGACTCTCTTTTATTCTCTCAAAGAAACTAAATACTCATCAGAACAATTCGCAAGACATTCTTTACTGAAATAACGATGAAAATAAAATTTCACTTGCAATAAATGTCCATATAATATAATATTTTTTATACTGGAACAGAACACTGTTGCTAAATCTTAGATAGCGACTAAGAATTTGTACTACCATATATTTCCAGTTGTAAAAGCATTAACAATGCACCTGAACGGTGTAAAGTGCTGCACAGATGAAGGCTCCATTTAACTAATTGTTAGTAAGCGATTTATGAACATTTATTAGAGACGGATGAAATCAGATGAACAAGGTTGCTAAAAATCTCCAGACTTTTAAAATTATTTTGAGACCTAAGTTAAAACCTATAAAATCAACTGTGTCTTTTATCGTTACGTTTGTATACGACAAATACGGTAAAATTAAAATGAGCTTTATAGCGATTCGTTTGACCTGAGTGGTGTAGTATGTCAGTAGTGGTGTACAATAGATTAATTGATTGATTTAAATGTAATGATATCCGATAAAATTAAATGAAAGCTGGTATTCTGTTTAAAGAGATATAAACAATATGAAAATCCGAAACGAACCATTTTTTGTTTGTTCAGAAAGGCAAACCTAACAACAATTAGACAAAAACAGAGTTTTTTTTTTGAGTTTGAAGAGATATTAAAACAAAATTTCCTGGTTGACGTGAAAATATACATTTGGCCTTTACTTACAGGCTTGAAGCATAGACGTCTAAGTAGTAAAGTATGTACTCTATCTGCCGAGCCACCTCGAGATCGCTCTTTAAGTAAGTAACATTAATCGGGTTTTCTTAGCCACACTTCGACAGTCAAAAAGCAGGAAGGGGCCGTAAAGCTGCCCTGAAACTTCGCTTCTAATTCCACAACACTACAGTTGATTTTTGTACTTCTTAAGTGTGAAATCTTGAGATTTTTATAGAAGTAGCTAAGCGCATCATATATCACAATTTGTTGCTCAAAAATGAATTCAAAAGTAAAGTTAGGCCAAACAAAAGTACGGGCAGTGTTATATTAATTAGCTATTTTATTGCTATTGTTATTTTGTTGCTTTATTGGTTTTTGAAGAATAATAATAGGTACATATGATGTTTAAGGCTGTATTGACGGCAAAGCTTTCCTTATTATTCTGTAAGCGTGTAATGGGTTTTGTTTTAAAAAACTATATTTAAAGCATTGCAAGAAAAAGTTTAAAAAAACAATGTAAATAATTAAAATAGGCGGTGTCACCTGAACGATAAGTAAGAATCTACTGACACCTCATTTGTTAAAATCGGTTCAGTAGTTTAAGAGTTACGGTGGAACTTACCAAAATTCGTAAACCACCAAAACTTATTAGCTTTCTTGTTGAATCGTCGTTGTCGGGTAAAAATATCTGTTGTAATTTTTTCTACTTACTGCGGTCATAATTATTTCAAAAATTTATGGATTGTTATGTCGATGTTAAAATTTTATATGACGATCGCTAAGTACTTTAGTAATTTCATAATAATATTAATAAATAACACTACGAATGAGTTTTAGTATTATACATTTATCATAGACATTACATAAAGAATAATCCGTGTTTAAAAGCTTTATTTACAATTTATATTAATGTTATAATTTAAAATAAAAATCTTCGTAATAACAAAAAAACTTACTTTTAGAAATTTACTGAAAGTATAGTATTTAAGAAGCAGATTAATGTTTATTCCAGGTATTGGTAGATTCTTAAAAACTATCTATATATATATAATAATGAATCCCTATTTGCCTTGGTCACGCCATCGCGCGTGAACGACTGAACCAATTTCGCTAATTCTTTTAGTATTTGATAGCCCAGTGACCGAGGAATGCTTTAGGCTATATATTATCACGCTAAGACCAATAGAAGCCCAGCATCGATGAAAATATAATAAAAACGGGGAAAATTCATTCCTTTTCGTTTTCCCAGAGACGCTGACAAAGTTGCACGGGTTATTTTCCGTCATCCGTATTTGGTTGCCAGTAAATAATTTATTATGTCTGGTTTTTGATTCCTACCTTAAAGCCAGTAAGCTTAATCCCAGGACTAAAATTGTGTAATGAACACGTTATTTCCTTCTCAGTATGGCTCAATTGGTCCATGATATTTTTAAATATGAAATATAGGTACATGTGCTCGGTTAATGGCAAAGACTTGCTCTCTATTGCTTAAGTTTCACCCAGATGGTTTTAAGTTGGGAATGTTGTAGCTTTTTAATTCGACTCTGTTTACCCTTTTGGAGATTTAATTCTTTTTTTTAATTCCTCGTCGGCTTACATAGGTTAAAGTTAGAGCAACACTTGGTCCGTTTTATTTTATTTTTGGTTCAGCATAGTTTACAGTGTTTGTTTTCAAATAAAATTTCATGTCAGAAGTAACATATTTAACATGATTTTTATACCACGGGTTCGATCTAGTGGTCAGTGATCCGGATTGTTAATAAAAGTCAATGGTTTTTTTATTTTTGTTTACGATATTTTGTGGTCTATGGTTAATTCATGTATACTTCAATATATTATTTAGCAGACCTTAACTCACTTTGCTTAGTTGGCTGTCCTGTTGACAGACTGTCCTGTGTAAATTGTATAATATCGTTATTTTATTAATATTATTTTACGGTATATGTGGTCACAGCTAGAGATAGTTATAGATATCAAAATAAAAATAACTATCGGAAAAGCAGCTTTTGACACGTCTATTGTTTCAGTCTTATTTTGTCTTTTGAACTGCCTCGGTGGCGTAGTGGTAGCGTATGCGACTGATGTTTTCTATGTATAATGGGTATATATTTACAAAATGAGTTGTCTAATATAAACACAAGATCTGCTTAGCTTGTGACTAGATGGCGTTGTGTGTTAGATGTCAGAAATAATAAATACTATTATTTTCGTTTTTTTTAAAAACCTCGTGAGGTGGATGCTTGGAGTGTAGAAACCTAACTAACAGATCACTGCAAAGTGACCTTGTTGGAGATAAAGGCTCTCAGTTAAGTAGTGGAATTGTAGACACAATGAGGATCAGTAAGTAAGTTGCAGTGATGGTGTCCTGCTTAGTATGCTTTTTAGTCGCCTCTTACGACCCCGTGGGATGTGTAGGGGTGTATACTCCGTAATTTTCAGTCGTCGACCCGTTCACAAAGATATTATGTTTGTAATAGATGCGTTACGGTAAAACGTACTGACTGAGAAAACAATAGGTATATTCTCTCTTTTTAATCGATTTGAAGAAAATATAAGCAGTCACGGCGAAGCCAAAAGGAAGGGTATTAGATTTGGCAGTTTACGTATGGTCCACCGTAGCGCTTACACAACTGAATCGATTTTAACTAAACTATTTAACTCTCTCGTCTGTTATGCTTTGAAGGCTAAACCGCTTCGTGGATTTTGATTTGGGATGAAGATATTTTGATTCTTCAAGAAGGAAATAGATGTCCCGCGATAACCGACGAATGCGAAAGTAGAGCCGCGTGAAAAACTTAGATTACGATAAAAAATAACTCATATGCTCATGTCGATTCGCTCAGGTAGATATTTACATATTATTTCATTTTTGAGACGGGCTATTCGCGAAATATAGAGATTATTAAAAATATATATATGCACATCTTCAAACTCAAACGATTTCTGAGCGCCTCTTTGTTTGAACTGGGTTACAAAGATTTATGACCTGTTAGATCATTGAGACTCTTGACCAACTTTTATTCAGGCTTTGATCTTATAAACCACTTAATGTCATAATATGTGTTAAAAATAATACATTTAAAAAAAATACATTTATAGCATATAATAACGAAGTGTCGCCATCCCTATTCATTTCCGTGGGTGTCTTGAGAGTCGATTAGGGGAAAACTAAAAATAAGTCTGGTCTGGTATAAATCGTATGGTAGCGTTTGGTATATTTCAGGCCAAAATTTCCTTTCCGAGGAGATGCCTATGTCTAGTAGTGTATGTTGATTGTTTAATATAAGTAAAAACCAGTCAGAATTAAAAGTTACGATGGCCCTTTTCATATCTTGTGGCTTGCGCATGGAAAATAAACTATACTAGTTTTATAATTATCAAAATTAATTTAACACCTGCAAACGTAAATAAATGAGCACCAGTTGAATAAAAACAATTAGTATTCAAAAACATGATAAACTGATTAACTACAATGAGTGAAACATCCCGTTGCTATTATCACACAATATGTTTGACAATTGCTGCAACAATGTACAATCATACGCTCTAGCTGATTGTCATTTGTCATATTGTGAATATATGGTCTCTGGAGGGCCTCAAAAAGAAATTGACTTTCGTTTGTTAATTTTACGAATGTAATATCTGTTAGAAACCTAAAGCGAGAAACTCCTCAAAGTTTTCTAAAAAATATTTCACGCATCAAGCGGCGTTCCCTATGGACTTATTTGTTGAAAGTATTAAGACTAACATAGTTTGTAACGGCCGGGTTTGTTTGCCGGACGTTGAACAAACCAATCTATCTTTGAATGGGAAGTCTGTTTTGGTCTAAAACATGTATCAATTCAAAAACGAGCTTCAAACTACACGGTTGGCCTAGTGGTTTCAGTGGTCGCCACACTGCTTCCTACTGCGCCAAGTGTTGTGGGTTCAAATCCTACATGGGACAACACTTTGTGTGATCCATAAATTGTTGTTCTAAGTCTGGGTTTACTTTGTGTCCGTTTCGTGTATGTTTGTAAAGATCCCCACGACACAGGAATTTATATTCCAAAGGCGGGAGAGGTCTTTATAAAAAAAAAATATGACACTCTTTATTGTTCTTGACATTGGACGGTAAATTTAAATCATTGTCTAAATTGCTTCAAATGAATATGCTTAATTTGAATGTCGTAACATTTGTAATAATCAATCATAGCCTATTGATCCTCATGAAATATGACGCATAAGGTGTCGGACACATTATTTTAATAAAAGCAATCACTGTATATTACACGAAAAAACACATGTTACACACTGTCGCCTTTTTTATGTTTGAGAAATAATTAGAATGCCAAGGGGACTTTACTCTGCCTGGTGGAAAGCATGAACAGAATCCAAGCGTATCATACTCATTGTGAGGCAGGCGATGCAACAATGCAGCATAGAGACCCACTTTATAGCGGCCTATTGAGATGCTATTGCATTATTCGGCCTCCGGTCTCAAACTCACCGACGAAACACGACAGCACGAATGCATTATCATATACCTACACTTCTGGTGTCAAACTAAATGAAGCCTAACTACTGATAAACATACAAATAGATACCTAATTTTCTTTGTCATATTCTCACTGAATCCTCTTACATACATTTATATAAACACACACACACACTTGTAAAACTGAATTATTCCTAAAACTTGACTTGTGTTTAGTTTGTGAACGAGCATTTATACGTTTTCAATGATAAATATTGTTCTATGTAATTATACAATAATATATTTCAATTCACAACTAACAATAAGAAAGCAGTTGATTGGAAATAATTATAATGAACACATGAATAACACGTTTATAATTTATATGTATTCAAGGGATAAATATTATTTTGACGTAACAATTTGGCGGTAGAACTTAATCTATGTTGCTATATATATATTTAGTCATTATGATTTCAATTTTAGAAACATTTAAATACAATCTCATTTATATACGGCTTCTAGTTTTTCCCCACGGTTCCGATCCCGTATAAGTCGGTTATCTCCGTAAATAGTAGCCTTATGTCCTTCCTCGAGAATCAATCTATCTGCATAGTAATCGTAATAGGAATCGGTGCAGCGTTTTACCAACAGACAGAGTTACTTTTAATTTCATAATATTAGCATGAATTTGAATATAAAATTAATAGTAAGTATGAAACTGAATGAAACATAAACATTACGAAGAACAATAATAGTTAAGCTTTCCATATCCCAATTTTAAATTTCATGAGCTCGCTTCCTGACAGTCGTAACTTAAAGTTAGGCTCGATCCACACAAACCAATACTTTAATTGAATTATTTACAAGTTTAAATTAATAATACTGACGATGGAAATGAAAATGGTTTGAAGCCTGTATATGCGGACTGCCCGAGAGCGAGACGACGGCGCTCTTTGACGAGGCCCTCGTTCACCAGTGGCTGAAGGCTGAAGTATAAGTATACTGACTGATACGACTCAGTTAAACCTTTTTTGAGTAATTTTTGCTTGCTTTTCGCGAGAAGACCAAGGTTATTGGAGCTGAAATTCTCCTTTACCCACTGGAGAGCCTCAAAGACTCAATGCACTTGTAAATTTTGAGTATAAGATGTCAATAGGAGCTGGTAGTTAGTTACCACGAGGTTAAAAATAATACGGTGTACGGCGTTATCTCCTTTGGCTTATTTATTATCCGTTTTTAGTTGATGACTTATATTGTAGAAATAAAATATAAGGAGATTCAAATGCGTTCAGCGTCCACTTATGCTGTCAAATCGCACTTAGGATGCTGTTTGTATCTTAACAAAATTCGACATAACAAATCGTGTTAGCTGCGTTCTAACAGTGTGCATGGTTCGTGCTTGATTCTGGTACAGTAAATGGATCGCGGTGACCCAGCTTTGTTTTACGCACGTCTTTCCTGAAACTATCGTTAAACAACTTTAGGAGCTAGTAAGCTAAATATTAATAACATGTGTTCGACATATTAATAGACATTAATACAGTTGACTGTGTTTTTGTCATTTGAAAACTGTGAAAGAAAAATGACATCCTTTACATTCTTAGTATGAAGTGGTGATAAAAATATGTAATTAGTTAGAATTATTGTCCAGGACCTTTCCTAAAAAGAGTAACAGAATAATGTATAAATTTAGCTATTAAAAGGCTTGTAATAAATTATCAGTAAAGTTAGAAACAAAGTATCACTACACATTAATAAAACAAAGTCCGCCGCGTCTGTCTGTCGGCTCGCAATAAACTCAAAAAGTATTGCACAGATTTTCATACGGTTTTCACCAATAGATATCCTGATTCTAAAAGAAGGAGTAGATATATAATGTATGTAATTTTTTTTATCTATATTACCAAAAATATAACGATATTTGTTGGGGGTGTCGGCAGAAATCAATCTGCCTGGCAGATTTCAACTTATGTTCAGAATATAATTTAGCCCGTACTCTGCCATAAGATAAATTCCTAGGTTATTTCACTTGTAACTAAGTGTCAAAAATCCAACGACAAAAACAAGGAATGGTAGTTGAAGGTTATCCCGATATGAAAAGACTGCCAAGAGCGTACAGACACTCTGAAAATAAATTAAAGGCTGCAATTTGATTACTTACGATGACGCTTCTATGTTTCATAAAGATTTAGTTGAGATTCGAAAGCACAATGTGAGAAATGTTTTATTTTTTTTTTAAATTCCGTCGTTTGCCAGATAAAACCAGGGGAACGTGAGCAGATCTCAACTCACATCTCTCAGTCATCGTGTTGCTTTTTCAACATTCGCAATGAGTGTGGTAACCATAACTCTTGGATTCAGCTCATGCTTTGCATCAGGCAGAGCAGAATATAAAAAAGACGTATACAGGCTCATATATAAAAAAAAACAAGATTTCATTTAATTGTTTGTTAAGGTTTAACTCAAACTACTCAATCGATTTCCAAATTTAATGACTTTCACCATTAGATAGCTGCGTTTTCTCGAAGTAACATACGCTATATTGTATTTCCTATAAATAATCAGTGCAAAGCCGGGGCAGGTTGCGAGTACAGTTATATACTTGTGGTGACGAAGTAAAAGTACGGAGTGTTCTCCCCGTGAGTATCGTAAGAACAGACAGAGAAGATAACTACTACACGACGGAATTGCAAAGAGAAGGAGAGCTTGAAATAAACCTTAGACCAACCCGTCAGGAATGTATATAAGTAGGTAATCAAAGGACCAAGACTCGTTCTTATAGAAAGACATATGTCCAGCTATGGACGATTATATTGTCTACTAGCCGAACCGGCGGATATCACACCGCCATTCTTTTTTTCGAGGTTATTATCTAAATTTCCGAAAAAAAATGGTTTAATATTTATATTTCCCCAAGTTTCTCACGGGTACTGTGCGGTGGCGGACTTTAAAAATAAAATATAAATATTTTGGACATTTTTAACACCCAACGCCATCTAGTCCCAAACTAAGCAGAGCTTTTACTATGGGTACTAGACAACTGATATTATTATATATATACGCTTTTTTTTGTAAATACATAGATATTATACATAGAAAACACCCAAACTCCGAAACAAATATTTGCAGATCATACAAACATTTGGTCCGACCCAGGATTCGAACCCGAGACCTCATGGTCAGCAGTCGCGTACGCTACCACTGCGCCACCGAGACAGTCAAAAAACTTTTGGTTTGGTCCTGACTTCAACAAACAGATACAAGAATCATTCAATTTGGTGCAGTCGATCGGAAGTTGTGCGCGTACATATATTTCAGTGAATCATTTTCATTTATGTAGATTCATATAATCGGGACAGTTCAAGTACTTAAGAAATTGCATGAATTTATTCACAATACACCAAACGTGTTCCTAGCTACACGATGCCTAAAAAGTATTTTCAGCGATTATCTTACCGCTATCAATTCTAAAACAACAATGACATAATCAGTATTTTGATTGCGTAACAATATGGTTACTTGTCCCAATTAATTCAAAACATTCTTAGAACCCATTAGCCGTCCATTCTGGATACGTAATCTTCCAGCAAACGATCGCCGCACATCAAAACCAATTTAAATAACAACATAACTTACTGACATGGTACTTGGCGCTAAGGTTGTGGACATATAGGTTCTGCTTGTTTGGAGGCCAGATGGCTTGATGTCCGAAATATTATTTTATATCATTATTCATCAGACATTATACTAAGTTTCAGAAATCTTTTGACTTGCAAATGTTTAAAGTCTTGGAGCATTTTCGTACACACATACTGATGTGTCAATGCTGTGACACATGTTTGGACAGTAAAATGGCAGTAAAGTTATGCAGTGCTTAAATATTTACTTAATGACACTTCTCTTGGTTTTTTGACGTATATATAGTGCATTATATATAAGTCGTACATACAACGTAAAATATATATTTATTATGATGATGATAAATAAAATATAAATTTAAGTAGGAATGTAAGTCCTTATTTCGGCAATTTCTAAATGTTTAAATAACTTCATTTTATATATTTATCCACAAATATAATCCACACATCCCAAACGACGCTCCAGACACTTATAAGATTTTAAGATGTTTTAACATCGAAACTACTCGAATCGTCGATTGCCAAGAACTTTCAATTCGGCTAAACTCTTGCGCGCTGCGTAGAGATGTGGCTTCACTGTGCATTTTCTACTGTATTTATCATTGGGAGTACTCCGAAGAATTGTTTGGACTGATTTCTGGCGCCTCTTTTACACAGAACAGAAGTTTTTTCCCCATCATCAGGATGGTTTGCTGTGGGCACAACTGTGGGCTTTTCCAGGAACTTTCTGCCTCGCACAACAAAACTGTGGAATGATGCCTGCGGTAATTCCGAATCAAAACGACCTTCCAACTTTCAATAAAAGAGCGTACTTCTTAAAACGCCGGCAACGCACTTGTGACGTCTCTGGTGTCCATGGGACGCCTTTGTGACGCCTCTGGTGTTGCGGTGATAATCGCTTACCATCAAGCGATACGTCTGCTCCTTTGCCGCTTATATCATAAAAAGTCATACTCTGCCTGATGGAAAGCAAGAGTGGAATCCAAGAGTGACCATTTTTATTGGGGATGGTTCGTACATTTCTACTCATATATCACAACCTTATGAATATCAAATTTTGAAAAATGACCAACTGCGTCTTACATTAAAAGTTTTTAATATAAAGCTTTTATTATGAATAAAATAAGACATTAGTATTTTTATTTAAGGCATTAATTTTTTATACCTAGAGGCATTCAGAAAACGGCAACGCAAATACGACTCTCAAGTTGTAGTTATTCATGGGTGGCATTAGCGCTTATTATAAGCACCCTACTCGTTATCACCCATTTTACTAAACTAGATATGTCTGATGCGATGCGTCTTCTACACACGACTATATGTAATCCAATAGCGTACATAGTGACATATTTTTCAACGTAATCTTTACGAGGCCATCTCTTAGACTATCTTGTACCAGTTATTTATATGAGCCGTGAATTGGTGTTGTCATAGGTAGTTACTCATAGACTATATTTTGACGTCACCGACCGTATCTGCCCGCCTTTAAATTCCGCAATTCTCGGTTAAATAAACAATACTTCAATTCGAAGGATTGTGTGCACACTGTACACTAGTTATATATACTTTCCAAATAGTTTTATTCATGAAAAGATTTTGCATGAAGTGTTGATTTAATTCGCAAATTATTTTTTTCGTTCTAGACTTGTGAAACCTCCGACTGTCTTATGAGTAAAATGCAGAAACTTGTAAGAGCGTTATTGAAGAAAATTACCTTCAGTAAAATCTATTTACCTTTTTTTTATATAATACAGGTAGCAAACAAGCAGACGTATCGCCTGATGGTAACTAATTACCGCCGCCCATGGACACCCGCAGTACCAGAGGCGTCACAAGTGCGTTGCCGGGCTTTTAAGAAAGGTACGCTCTTTGCTTGAAGGTCGAAGGTTGTATTGGTCCGAGAATACTGCAGGCGAAAATTCATTCCACAATTTTGTAGGTTTATGTAAATTTTTAATCTATTTTTACCGTTTATATTATTCAAGTGTGAGTTTTCATTAGCATCATCTGGCCTATGTCCGGCAGTTTATTTTCCTTTTGTTAAGTTACTGAAGAGTTTGTTAGTTTGACTGAACGCAATAATATGAGGAACTACTAGTCCGATTCAAAAAATCTTTCAGTTTCTACAGAATATATATATATCAAGCTACGACCAATAGGAATGGATTACATTTATCATTGAATTTTTTAGCGAAAATGGGGGAAAATGATTCCTTTTCAGAGCTTTAATTATGTACACTGCGTATTTTCTTTTAAAAGGAAAACTCTCGATTTTATCTTATAGATCCAGTGTCGCACAGGATTTTACAAACATACATGAAATAGGCAAAGAACACCCAGACACAGAACATCAATTTGCGGATCACAGAAACTCTATGTGGAGTTTGAACACAAAGCTCTCGGCGCTGTGAGAAAGCGGCGTGTTGACAGCTTAAACCACTAGGTCGACCATGCCATCAAACAAAGTCAAATAAATGGTCAAAGTTTGACAGAAATAATGTAGGTGTCTATGACAATATATGTTTTAAGGTTGGCTGACCATAACCTTTTTTATGGTTAACAAATTTGTTTCCGCTGTATTACGTCCCACTACGGGCAATAAAAGACGTAAACTGGACTGTGTGGGTCAGTGTGAGATTATAAATTTAATGTTGACAGTTTCAAAACATAATATAAAACTTCGTATTTCATTACAATACAAATGAAATACAAAATAGTTTTTCTTAAGACGCGCATACTCTGACAGACGTTGTTTAAACAAAAAGTGAAATAGTAAGTCGGAACTATGTCATAAAATGTGGTAAATGAGTGCGATGCACGCAACAACCCGCGGTCTTGGTCCTGCCAAGTGAAATAAAGCTACCTACCCACTGTATAAGAATAGAACACACATTAAACTTTTGCAACGACGACTTTTAGCAGCCTATCGTTTACGTTATTGTCATTTTTACCAGCTCAATAAACATCTACATACTGCTTCTGAGTTAGATCTTCATACTAGTAAAAGAAAATTAGGTAGAGTAAGTATTGGTTGTGGTAAGTAGTCTAAAGTTCAGAATATCTGTTCTTTTTTTGTGTTATGGATAACTTAGCTTTTACGGCTCTGTCCGCGGGTATGTCGGTTATAAGCCTGTATCGTTCCCCAAGGTTCAAACCTGTCCGATGTATATCTATACTATTTTCAAGTTAGTAGCGCCATGCTGATTTTAGCACGAACGGGCCGGCTTGACCAGGGCGTTACTATCGTCGTACAGAAAATCAACGTAATATAATAGCGTTCCTGTTCGTTGGTGAGTGCGAGACCGGAAGTCACACGGTTCAGAAGTATCACTAGGCTACCATGGTGTGAGCCGCTATGCTGCAATGTCTCCAATCGCAATGAGTATGGTGACCACCACTCTTGGATTCTGTGCATGCTTTCTATCCAGCGAAGTACAGTCATTTTGGCAGGTCCAAACATAAAAAAATATACCGAAATCGATCATAATCGGTTCAGCGGTTTAGCTGTGACAGACATATAGATAAAGTTTTTAATTTACAATATTAGTACGGATAACTATTTTAATTTGATGGATCTATTGGCCTGGTGGTTAGTGATTCTGGCTGCCAAACGTCGGAAGGTCGCGTAGTGGGAAGCCTATATTTCTCTGAGATGTGTGGCTTAATTCATATTCCGTATTTAGCAAATATTGTTTTATTTTAAGCAAAAATGTTACAAATTAGATATGAAAACTTTTCTCGAGAGTTGCTTTATGTATGAGTAAAAAAAACATCAAAATCCGTTGCGTAGTTTTAAAGATCTAAGCATATATAGGAACAGACAGCGGGAAGCGATTTTATTTTATATTATGTAGTGATATGTTTGTATTTAGAAATATACAAGTATGTTTATCAACTGTCTGCATACCATAGTGCAGACATTGCCCAATTTAAAAGTCAGGCCGCATGTGAGAAGTGTAAAGTCATTACCATTATCACTATTAGTAAAGTATAAATTACAGCGTTGCAGTCCCGTTATTAAACGTCAAGGTTGTTTACTGGTTTACTGGACATTTGGGATGTAGGCATAAATAAATCATCATTAATGATTTAAATTGTATAATTGGAATGTGATTTTATGAGCATAAACAAACTGTCCATCATCAATTCTCATAAAATATGACACGTCGCATTTTAAATTCATTGGGCGTTAATTATGCTTCTCTGTTTATATTAAAAACTGAATGTGCTAGTTGGTAATATATATATTTAATATACAACATATATATATATATTTAACAGAAGATCGATCGCAACGCATCAACTAGGTTTTTGGGGTTCCATCCCTAAAGGGTAAATCGGAACCCAATTACTAGGACTTAATCCGCTTGCCTGCCTCTGTAACGCTGTATCTCATGAAAGATGTGTTTCTGGTGCCACTATAATAACAAATACTAAAAAAACTGAATTATGTAAACATATAAGGGGGCTTCGATTAAAGAAACGTTTTTTTTTTGGTCGTTTTTGCTCAATATTGATAACGGTAATAGGCAGACGCTTGAAATGTATAGATAATTCTTCCTGCGCGAGTCCGACTCGCACTTAGCCGAGTTTTTAGGAGTACGTAAATAGTTGAAATAATTGTGGGTAGATAAACGAATTTTATCTGTCCTTTATTAAATAATATACGTTAAATAATATAATCACCTCTACATATGTCATCATTGTAAATATTAGTAACTTACGTTGCGTATAACGTATACGTTACGTAAATCAATACTCAATTTATAAACCTTCTAAATGTTTGTATATTAATCAAAACATTTATGGGTAAATAAAATCTTCTATTACCGCAAAAAGTTAGATACTCTCTTCTCTTGTTGACTACTATCAATATTTACAGTACAATGCAACATATTAAATAAATAATATTTACTATATACTAACAACACAATAATGCCCATATTGTGCGCGAGAGTTTGCATCGAAGACTGGCTGTGTGAGCCATCTGCGCAGGCATCAGCAGAGATTTGTGTAGAGGTCACCATGGCCGAAATCGATTGGAGGGTAACATTGTAAATGCAAGTTTGTGAGCATATATGGACGTTTGTTACTCTTTCACGCAAAAACTACGAAACGGATTTAGTAGACACTTTACAGTGATACAGCTCGTTCATCAAAATAAGCTAATTTACTACGAAAACCAACATAAACGTTTGCGGAGCCACAAGCAAAAGCTATTTTAGTCACAATTTTGTTCAATCTATGCCGTTTACTCAACTATAAATAAAAGTAGGCCCAGTTGCACTCGGTGATTAGAAACAATCATCGAGGGTAAGCAACAATGGCGCGGTCAGTACCTGGATGGGTGACCGCTGGTGGCATGTTACCATGAGCGTCTCCGTGATTCGGAGGTCACGTTAAGCAGTCGTTCCCGGTTGTTATCATACGATAACAGTCGTGAAGCTTAGTTGGGGGCCTTCGGGCGGCTTAAAAATATCCAAAGGCAAGATTTACGTAGCCACAACGTATTCTTGCGAGTCCCCAACCCGCACTTGGCCAGCGTGGGGACGTATGGTCTTAACCCTCTCCTGAGAGGAGACCCGAGCCCAGCAGTGGGACATTATGGGTTGTTGTTTAAATAATACTAATTATGTCATTGCTATTACAACGTTTGATATATAAGTGGTTTTGTAATCATAACATAAGAAACACCGCAACATTAAAAAGTAAGATGCAACCATTAGTCATAAGGAACAGAACGCATTTGTTTTGCTACAATTAATATTATCTGTGGCTATTTTACACTAGTTTACTGTCATACATAAGTGCCTCACATTAATGACATCATACATTCAGAAAATAGTAACAGTGTAGTAGCAAAATATGCTATTAGAAGTGGTATAGACAATTACAATGTAGTAAGTTGTTTATGCCTACTTTAATAGCATTTGGCTGAAGTTGAACTTCCAAAATTATTAACTAAAAGAGCGATGAACTTGAAAAGCTCCTGGTGACAAGAAAAATATAGGAAACACTGTCAAGAGTGATGATCAGATTGACAATCGATTAGGAACTCAGTGTTCACAAACTGACAAGTGGCCTTTTAATTTTTTTAAATCCTTCTTTAGAGGGATGCGCCTTTGTCAAGATCGATCCAATTTTCTGGATCGTGATGAACCGTAACGTCTAGTTTCGACTCTCGGATAGCACGGTGTCGATCTGGTTCTAAATTTTGATTGTATTGGATCGGCGCATACCTTCTCCTTTATAGAAGGCCGTGAAAATTAACAGACGGTACTCCTATCGACTCTTTATTTCGAGAATCTAAGATAAAATACTTTAGCTTTAACTAAGAAAAGTTCTCTGTACAATAGATGTACAATGAGTATGGTGACCACCACTCCTGGAATCTGCTCATGCTTTCCATCAGGTAGAGTAGAGCCATCTTGGCAGCTCTTAGATATAAAAATAATAATTCAGAAAAGGAAACCTCTCGTGTTTTTACTTTACTTATCTCTATGTTAGTATTTCTATTTTGTATTATATTCTACATGAAACAAGTACAGTGAACAGGAGAAATATCGGTATGTTGTCAACTAGCAACGAAGTAAATAAATTTAATTAATGTATAATATAATTATCTAGTGCCAAACAGTCTTACTCATTACCTCGCTTTTGATTGTTTATGAAATGATCATTCCGTTTTTTATCGCGGATGTGCAAGAAAATCATCCTTATTTATACATGTACCTTTATGTATTGTATGGATGTATTTAAATGTTTAGAAATTAATATAATATACGGCCATTTAGAATAGTTTTCGTTCCTTAAATAAGAATAATTTTTATAAATTTTACTCAAGACACTAAAGTGGATACATAATTGAATATTAGTAATGTTTGTGCTCAAATATGAAATCGAGCATAGAAACTTTATCCCTGAAGAATCAGCAAGAAGTCCGATTCTGCCACTGTACCGTACTGTACAAGAATATGTATTAGTTACGTTTACGACATGCAGAAAATTGTCATTTGTTATACGCCACCTCCATATTTATTAAACGGATTAAAGATAATCCTCATTAAAATCGTTGTGTTGATCGAGAACTAAGCAAACATTGTATTTAGTCAACACAAAGTTCACGAATACAGTCGCCGACATAAATCAGGTGTGCGGGCGACATGCGACTGATAATGTCGCGATTGGAATGTCGCGCAGCTACCGTTCGCGACGGATGCGACGTCGCGGTGCGTCCAACCGGCGTTGAGCGGTGCGCTACAGTGCAAATACGCTCACAATATCTGGAAATTTCGTTGTTTTCACTCATACAGATAGTGCGTTTAACCCAAATTTATTATTATTCTTCATGTCTATGTGCTGTTATCAGTTATTAATATAAATAATCTAAATTAAATGGTTGAAATACCAGATTACCCTACAAGACTACTAAAGCGTTACTTGATCGGTTTGAAAAATCGTTTTAATGATTTTCAAATGTGAAATAGTTTTAACACCGTAGATAAGCTAACAATATTGTCTTCTCATCACAGAACTAAGCATTCGGAGTATTTGAAGTACAATATAAAATGTACCGAACCTACCATCGCTTAAGAATTGATGTCATAAAGTTATTAAAATAAATTTCTTTAGAAATTTCTAAATAATCATAAATACAGACAGATGTTCGAATACAAATTATTGTACCAAACTTAATTTGATAAACCAATATGCAATTTTGGACGGTTGTTAGTAACTGTACCTGTATTGTAACATATAAGCAGTACAAAATGAGACATGACCACTAGTTCCATTACTCAACGAGCCATATTTACTTGAGTGTTGACACCCAATCACCACGCATTGTACATGTCTATTTGTATTATCACTTTGTTCAGCCTCCGAGGTTATCAAAGTTCATTCTAACATTGGCTGGTTTACTTATCAGTACCAATATTGGCAATTTAATAGAATACCCCATTACGGTTGAGAGAGACATCGACTGTGGATAACTCGGAAAATGTAGGCGAACACGCAAACTCTATATTCAATATCATAGAGAAACTTATTTCATGTTAGCAAAGGCATACTTACTCACGAACACCATGAAAATTGATCACCAAGCAAAGAGTTTTTAGTACAGATAGGCCAATTTGTAGGTTTGTGCCTATGAAAGCCAACGCCTAACTCTGAAGCATTTTTTTTACAAAGTGATTTAAGGTATAATCGTCAAATTCTTACTGAATTTACCATCGTTATTTTGAAGGTATTAAGAATTTACTAACAAAATTTAGAATGATTTAATATTATTTGAGTAGTCATTTAATAACTAGCTATTATCCGCGGTAACATTTTCCAAGTTAATAAAATGGACTATACTCACAAATAATATGGCTTCCTATTAATGGGATGTTGGTGGTTTATTTAGTAAATGTCGTAAAATCGGTTTCAAAACAAGGAAGGATTGCGTAGAAGAAATAATTATTGTGAATTCTGTGTAAAAACTGTCGAATCTGTAAATAAGTAGACCTAATTATTCTATGAAGGTAGACAACCAGTAGGCTGATTTTTGGAAACAGGGACACTGACAAGACTTGCCGTTTTGCGTGAATATAGGTTTGACGTAATTTTTTTATAATGGTGAGGAAATCTCTTTACACAGATAAGGTTAATAGCTTCCTTCTTATTAGGTTCTGCATCAATTAAACTTACCTCACGATACCTTTAAAAGGCAACAAAAGTAATAATACATTTTTTTGTGTACCCAGTGGCCCTCTTACGACTTAGACGATTGTCACTAAGATGAATTTATTGACACCACTAATACGACAAGCCGATTAGGCTCTAGGGCGTGCAAAAGAAATATACATACATACATACACTTGAAAAACAAAACCCTCTTTTTTCGCAGTCAGGTAAAAAAAAATCTATTATCGATTGTATTAGTAAGATAATTACATTTTTTTGTGTACTATGATTTCTTTTCTTGTCTATTTGGATGACGAAAAACGCGACATCCCCGTCTTTATTCATTGTTAAATAGATAAGCAAGAAATCATTTTGAGCTCAAAAACATGCAATTATATTGTATACAGACTAAATATCGATTGGCGACGTCACGCAATGCCGCCAAAATAAGGATGTTCTTTACAACTACGTATCGAAATTGATACTTTAATTCTTTTGTTACGAGACAAGTTTTGAACTCGTGATTAAAGTTTTAAACCTTCTTATCAATTACCAATATAATAGACTTTGTTAAGCAACGTTTCAGCATGTACTACGGCTTGAGTAAAATTTCTTTATACTCTTGTGAATAGCGAAGGCAATAGGCATGATTACCAATTTTGAAAAACGGTTTTATGATATTCGGAACTATCTCCTACTGTCAACAACATATTTATATTTCTACAAAAAATAAAGATTTGGAGGAAAAAATTGCGATTTAAATTTTAAGTTTAAAATTCACTATTTGCTCGGTAGTGACATGGCATCTGTTTGTGTAAGACGTGACGTCACCAATTGTCAACCAGAGTCAATTATAGCTCTTATAAACAATAAAGTGATCGTCGATTATATCCGGACAAAGTGAGCTTTATTCATAAGTGACGTTACGCGCTCGATCTTGGTGTTCAATTTACATGGCGGATTGCTTTATTTTGTTGTTTTGTTTTTGTTAATTGTAATGCTTTAAATAAGAAAATATGTACGAATTCTATACTCCATGAGCCCCATTTCATCAGAAAAATACATAATTTTAGTGGTTCTTGGTTTCTGTCATCATGTCTGTTGTGGTGGTGTATGTTATTCTTAAACTTATTAATGACACTTCATTGTATCTTATTATTACTGTTCTTTCTGGGTGAAATATGTACTTTCTTCTAACTGTAATATTATAGTGTGCAAATAAAGAGTTTTCTATCTATCTATGAGTGTTTTTCGAAAGTCTGTTTAATAATACTGCCTAGTCTCAGGTTGGATCGTCGTGTATGAGGAGTGTGAAGTGTTTTGAATGATATAAGAACCAAAGACTAATAAAAGGTGCAGACAGGTTACTCGCTGTAAAATGATCATCGCCTATAGATATTTACAACTCAGTGGTCTAGTTTACCGGCCTTTGCGCCACCGAAAAGAGCGTATTCCCACGAGCACCCTCTTTCCTTGAAGTTTCTATTGGCCCGAAATGCCTATTATTATTTTACACAAACATATTTAATGACACAATTGTATTGTGAGTCCAAAAGTATCTTGAAAAGTGCATATCGCGGGAGTGTAAATTATTCAAATGATGATCGATGTTTTTACAACAAAAAACTACAAATGCAATGTTGTAAGCTATTGAGTGAGAAGAAATTATTTGGGTTTCATAAATTACCAGCGGTGTTACCCACGGTACGACGAACAAAGCCGCGGAGCAAAACTAGTCTAAAAAAGAAACTTAAGTTACTCCTCATCAGTTACCCATCAGTGAAAATCCCGTCAAAATCGGTCCAGCTGTTCTAGAGAACAAACAGAGTCAAAAAGTTTAAAAAAATATTTTTTGATGTAAGTTTCGTATATACTTTCATTTGCATTAAGCAAAATTGTTAAATTGAAATTCCAAAAACAGTTAATTTCATTTGTATGTATAGAAAATCAGTAAGTTTATTCGTCCATCATTAATGTAACAGAGAAACATCGCTTATATTGCTTAATATTATGAAACCGTTTAGTATCGATCTCGTATGAAAACAACTTATTTGATAACCTAGTTTTAAAACGATATAAACACACGTAGTTAGTTTATATAATTGTGATATTAAATTTGACATTAAAATTATCAAAGATTTAACAGTAAGGTACTCTCTATCCTTAGGTAAGAACCAGTTTTCTCTTTGTGATTGAGGACCCTAATTCTACGTGGTAAGACTTCCATCATGCCACCGTGCATGACATCTTAGTGTCAGCTGATGATATGCCATCCTACGGCTATGTACCAAAACCCGTAACCTTATCATAAAATGCATTGCACTTTCTATGAAAAACTAAATTTAAATGTTACTGGCAGCAGGTGTAGTTTATGCGATTTTTATCATATAAATAATTCACAGATCAGTTACAAGTAGGTATATTGTTTACTAAAACAGAGGTCATACTTGTATCTGTTTTGAAGTTATCCCCAGAATAGTAATAATCAAACTGTTCGATATGAGCTTGTTATTGTAAGCCCAACATTCATTACTACATCGAGTTCCATTGAGCGATACTAGCGTACGTAAATTTGATATCAGTTACTACCCACTATAATAATATTAGTTATTTATTAGTAATTAGATAGAAACTTACTTTTTAACGACATTTACTTTTGTTATGAGAAAATAATTAATAATAATAATAAAAATAACAATAAAAGAAGTCATGAATATTAAGGTTTATGTGGGGCTAGACACACCGTTTTATATTTAACAGAGCCATTGCATATGGCTTCTTAAAACATTGATTCTAAGTTTTTTTTTCCTCGCATCTCATCATATGAGTGTGATTACTAAGAGATCTCTCGGATCCCTGAAAATGAAATGGACTCTTTAAATCTCCCACTGACTTTCCAAGAGGAGAGTTGGAGTCCATAAACGATATGCCGACTCGGATAAAATTAATGACTGCTTTACTCGATTAATAGTTACTGAGTTCCTTCGGGAATATAACTATGCTTGTTGATTATTTATCTGGCGTGCCGAATGCTTAGTATTTTATCGATAGTAAATTATTATAACATGCCAGCCCTAGTTGATTAACCGTAAACGATGCACCCAGGGGTCGAATATTCTTATTACGAATATCATGTTTTATATTTAATGACATCACTTATCATGGAAAACAATAAAAACCTTTTAACATGCACAAGCCGAATCTTTTGTGATTACTGTACTTTGGTTTGTAAACAAATCCTATCCATAAAATATTCGATTGCCTGCATAGCATGGTCTTTTATTTTATTATTTACTTGGAGTATGAGCTAATTCAGTTCTGATAGTACACAGTGAAGGCGACAGGAATAACATTCGTAACTGACATTCGAAATAATCACAAAAGACTTTTTCTGAAGACTTTTCCTTTAATGCTTTATTTTTGATATACCTTTTAAAGTAAAACAGTATAAAATACTGACTTTTATCTGGTTTAGCAGTTACTGGTCTTGACCGCTGAGCTAGAGTAGCGTAGCTGAGTTTTTAATATTTTCTGTATTGTTTTAAGTGACCATAGAGTATTAATTAACGATACGGTAATTATCGCCCATAGCATACTATTTATTGTATATATAAAGCACATTGTACATTCAAACTATTCATTCTTCGTAACAATTAGACTCTACGATACACAGGCATAGCTGTTGTGCTCATGTTTAAAACATGTCATAATTTCATCGGTAGTTAATCTGTAGAAACTCGAGTCTAGTAGAATGAGGTCAAGTAATTTGAGCCGATCAGGGCTCTGCGTGACAAGAGAAGTGCTTGAGAGACTAAATTCAATTCCCTTAGCTGCCTACCCAGTTTATCAGGAGCAAAAATAATACGTGTGCAAACTACTATTTGCAGTGCAGATAGTAATCATGGTACAAGAAAACGCATATGCTAGAGTCTAGACACGTCTGGAGCATCTTTTTTTCTGTACAAAGGTTTAACATTTATTTTTTCTTCCCTTATGTCCTCATTACCATGTTAATAATTGAAATTAGATCCTTATCCCCGAGTAATCAGTCAAAATTACTATCTGCATATATTTGGTCTGACTGACATTGAACCGGAGATCTGAAATACAGCGTTGCATACGCTACCACTGCGCCATCGAGGCCGAGAGTAGAAGTTGTCTGAATCGAAATAGAAATCTCGATTAGTTAGATGCGGTAGTTTTGAAATATGGTGCACCAGATCATCAAAAGATTTATAATGCCATAGAATAACTAACATAATAATAGGGTATTTTAAATTCTTTAATCAACAATATTGGGAGTGTTTAATAGTACTTACTAAAATAAATATTTAGATCGCTACACTTCTCAGTTCTCGAGGCTGCTTTTACTTAGTACATAGACGGACCTTAGTATTAAAAGGTTAAGCTGAAGTCACGGTGTTAAGTATAGACGATAGGTGTGGCGATAATAAAATATTTCATTGGCTAAGCTTTTCCATTTCCTTTGTGAATTTAAACGATTCCGAGATTTTTCTTTTTGTAGGGCGACAACTTGAATAAATCGTTAACTTAAAAAGTTTTGCCTATTTAAAACGAAGCCTATTCTATATATCTAACTAGCGACCCGCAATCTTTGAAATTCTAAAATTTATATACCATAATATGAATGTATTGCACATATGAACCTATCTCTTAAATTCTATCTATTACTGAATACTGCATTAAAATTCATGGAGTAGCATAAAGTAGCCTCCAAAACTTAAGCGAATACTATAGTGTGGAGAGGCACCATGACTCACTTACTGCGTACAACCTCGGCTCGGTGCAGGCAACTTCCATTTGTTGTCGGTATTTATGCTCAAGTCAAAGTATTCGAAGTAACTAACGCGAATGTGTTCTTCGCGAAGTTGAATGGGTGTGTAGCGACGTACTTCGGACTGCGATCAACTTTCCCGAGTAGGTACTTCGTCGACTAACTTCGCGAATAGTCTGGATAAGCCATAAAAGATGTCAGCGAATATAGATAACGGAAGCGACTTCATTTTAAGCCTAACAACACGACAACTAGTCGGTCTAAAAGACAACGATTTGAAGTAACTCTCTTGTAATATTATCTCCCAGTACCATCAAAAACCCCAATATTTTTACGTGTAACCTCTCTTTCCTGCTCAATCGGACTTTATACTCTAAATATCTGATGTCACCGCCATTTAATTCAATTGAGAATAAAGTATAGTTTATTTTACTGTCATAATCATAGTACACACAATACACAAAGGTTTTTTTTGTTAATTGAAGGCCTGGCGCCCCCACGGTCTCGACTCCTTGATTGATACAAATTAATCGTCGGCTGGTCCCATGCATTACTCCTAATTGGTACTGAACTGATTCTGTTCCCAAATGGTTAATAAGAACTCGTTAGTGTGGTGGTATGACTCATTGTGGAGCTCTCAAATTTATATAAATTGAACGAGAGACGAATATTCCTAATTTAAGTAGGCCTTCGGATGTCCTTCGTGTGTGCAGTCTTTTTATCTTTAACTGCGGGTTTTTGTTATAGTGTTAAAAAATGTACAAAGTAACAAGTACTATGAAAATTTCAGTGATTATTATATTGAAACAAATAAAAACTAAACCTTCTTATATTTTATTATAATAAATTTAGTATGCATAGACAGTTTTACGGTTGCTATATAATTACCATGACAGCTAACTAAAGACCAGTTTTTAATGTACTGGTAAATATGTGTAACAGTCATGACAAATGCAATGGTTTAAACAGTGACGTTCAGGAACTGTAATTATTATTAATATCAGCGCAAACGATGCTGCTTCGAGGAATGCTAAGCTCATCATAATATAAATCTTAACAACGGATGTTAGGGACATGAGAGAGCGGAGATAACTTACAATCATTGACGACTAAGATTATTAGAAGCGTTTTGTAAAGTCATGGTTTTGATTTAGATCTGTATTAACAATAACTATATATAATATATTTTTAAGGAATAGTGGGTAAACGAGCAGGCGTATCGGCTGATGGTAAACGATTAGCTCCGCCCATGAACACTTTTGCATGATGGTTTTGCACTGTTGCCGGCCTTTGGGGGAGGGTAAAAGGGGGAGCGGTTGGGTATGGACCTCCGGTATACTCACTGACGTAGTAAACACAGCGCAAGCGCTGTCTATCGGTTTTCTGGGAGGTCATGGTATCACTCCGGTCGGTAATAATGCTTTAATGATTTTAGTGACTGAAAATCCTTAATACGCTTTAGAATGTACAGTTAACCCAACTGCCGCTAAGAGGGCTCACTTTGTTAATATTAATCACATCACATTGACAGCTTTTTTTTTTCTTTTTCTTTTTTCTAAAAGGACAACTCCCGCATTAGGAATATAAATTCCTGTGTCGCGGGGACCTTTACAAACATACATGAAACGGACACAAAGTACACCCAGACTTAGAACAACAATTTATGGATCACACAAAGTGTTGTCCGATGTAGGATTTGAACTCACAACACTTGGCGCAGTAGGAAGCGGTGTGGCGACCACTGAAACCACTAAGCCAACCGTGTTTTGACAGTCCACTGCTGGACATGGGCCTCTCCTCAAAAAGGTGGTTTTGCCCTGCTATACCAGTCTGGCCAGACGGGTTGGTATATGGTTAATTTTAAGGTTTCCTACTGTTTACAGTGATATTCCTACTAATTTCGTTGTTGACTAAACTAAAATTCATAAGAAAATGTTGTTGGACTATATACTTTATAAGAGCCGGTACGCTCAGAGCTCTTCTGAACTAGACCCAGTTTCCCAGCTACCTATCGTGTCTCGGCAAATAAATTGTGAAAATGTATTTCTCTTTGTGATTATGTTTCGTTTCTAATGTTGATTGAAGGATTTTGGAAATTGAGAAGTTTTATTCCAGCTACTAGTAGCAGCCGGTAAATATTTGAAATGTACCCTGTGAAATAACATCCGAGCTTGGGCCAGTCGTGCTCTCTTGTTCCGGTTGGTGTAAGAAAGCGGTTCCCGGATACCTCCCGTCTCTGGTGCAGAGTGGCAGACCGTGTGGTTTTAGTCGGTTCGATTCCGATCCACCGCCCCGCCGCAAAACCCGGTGGGGTGAAGGCCCGAGGGGGATTCCAAACGGAAAAAAAAGTTGTGCTCTCTTAATCGCCTCTAATGACCCCCGGGGACGAACCAGGGTGGTGACACTCCACATTCTTAATCCGTCACCACACTGATGTCATTTTAATTCAATACATACAGTTACTTATAAGTATTTATTTCGTAAAATTAACGTAAATGTATGTATCAGCTTAGTGAAGTCTATACGACATAGGTATCATTTACTGTACACTGTATAACTTAGAATATTAATAATTATTTTCTCAGGAACTGGAGGAATCTTCGTTGCATTTTTACACTTTGGCAACATGTGATAAATTTAATAATTATAGCGTTAATGTTAACTAAACTATTTGAAGTATTTCCGTCCCTTAATATCAGTTTAAAAACCAATAGTGCAGTAACTATATTACACGACACTTGATAAATAAGAACGAACAAGTGCATTAAAACTGAGCATGTTCATTTAACAAACTATCCGGCATGCAATGCCAGCTGAAAGCTATCGAATATCCCTATAGTTACAATAGTGGCTTTCTTCTGAAGGAACAGACGCCCTTCATCACGAGAATAAAACCACTGCACGCTCATTTCTTAGATTATAAGTATACTAAACGATCTATTTAAATATACAGCGAGAGATAGTATCTTCAGTAATATAAGCATCGTTTGTTCTGAGGCTAAACCAGCTTGCGCTGGAAATTTATTCATCAACGGTCTATATCAAACTTTAGTCCTGTGTAGAATTACATCTTATTTATTTTTTTATTTCAAATTTCAACAACAACTTGCTATTGTTATGTCACACTATGATGATGATGAACACTAAAACAGACATGACAGATGAAAATTAAAAAAGTAGTACAATTTTCAAAATTGATTTCATGACGTAAGTACCGTATAAATAGTTCCATATGCATTTAGTGAAGAGCTGTTAGTTCGAAATTGTAAAAAAAGTCTGTGTGTACTTATGTACTCGCGTTAGAAGTTTTACTTCTTTGACGTAACAAGATAAAATTTTTAAAAACTAAAATGTTGACTATAGTTAACTTCAGGCTGTCGGTGTTTCGCTACGGTGTGCGCGCGCATCGTAAAAATTTAAACTCTTATCTTTTTTCCCTCACGCGCCAAAAAAAGTATAACTTCAACAAACACTTTAATTTTGTTTTTTTGTATGGATGATGGAACGCGTAACGTTTTTTTTTTGCAATTAGGCACCTACTTATTTAAGAACCTGGACTCGATTTGTTTGAAACATAATGCAAGAAATTTTTATAGCTGTCAATATTTAACTTTTGTAAAAGTATTACAGATTTCTACTGGCCTACATGATGATGTAATATAAGAGTGTATTTTTATTCCCTAATTTGTAGTCCTTAAGACGCGTTAGTCTATCGCACACATATTCGTCTCGTCTAACTACGTCCAAATGTTTGTAACGCATTACACGTAACATAATGTACCTAACATACTCGATAACGTTTGAAGTGGTATCGCATAATCTGAACCGGCTAGACACTTGATGTTCACGAACCCGCCTACAGATCATACGCACTTTAGATTTCTTATGTAGAGATTGCTTGTTTGTTTTGTTGATCTCAATTTTGAGTAGAGTCACCAAATCTTTAGAACGATTTGTCGGACATTATGTTATTTGAACCAATGTGTGAGAAAAATCGTGCACAAATAAGCACTTAGATGAAATAAAATAGATCTTCAATTAGTTTCCTAATACAAAAACAGTTTAGGAAAAAATAAAAAGCCACAATTATAGGTATATCAGTTGCCCGTAAGCCATATTTTTTAAGTTATTACTCATTACGCCAACTGACCCAATAATCTATAACAACATTAAATTACGTACACATGTAAGCTCGCGTACTGTATGATCTGATACTAGCTGACCTGGAAAACGTGGTTTTGCCATAAATATAAAAAAATATTTAGGGGTGGACTACTCTTAACATTTAGGGAGATGAAAATAAATGTTCTCCGATTCTTAGACCTACCCGATATTTCATGAGAATCGGTCCAGCCGTTGCGGAAGTGTTGAGAGAGCAAACACCGCGACACGAGAATTGTATGTAATAAGTACATAAGATAAATCAATCTCCTTTTCACATTTATTTTCGTTCGCGGGCTCTGATTTGTCTAGACGGTAGACGTTTGTGTTTTAATGTCATCGTCTTCCAATCCCATTCAGCGGTCTCTTTCTGGAGCATTACAGCCTCATAGAAAGAGACCACTGTATCCCAGCCCTCCGCACCCGCCAGCATGGGGGATTGCTTTCGGGGACAGGTCTCGATTTGGCCGACTAGGACTTCACGTTCAGACATGTATGCCTATGTAGTATGCCTAAGAAACAATGTTGCAGAGGGTCAATTATATTGAATCACCTGCCTTTTACTAACAAAAGAAAAGTGGAAAAAATGTTTGTAAAAAAAAAACGTAAAAACTTTAACAAAATTTATATAACCAATATCATCTGTGTTACTATTATGAACCTATTCACAGTTCGTTCATTATATTCGGTTCAGTAGTTTAGGCGCTACGATGGAACATACATAGACTGCCAAAACCCTTTCTTTTGGCTTTGACAAACTTTTCCAGAAATAGTTTTGAAAATACAAAAGTAATAATTAAAATAACTATGCAGTTATTTTGCTTAGTATTGATTTCTTAACATTTTATCCACGTTTGTATAAAAGCATTGTGGTTTCCCTACACCCTTCTTCCCGTCTCTGGCAACCTGTTACTACCCCAATAGAAATATTGATGCAGTCGAAAGATGATAAATTTAATCTCCTAATAATTAGTACGTGTTAATTAACAAAGACATTCAAGAGCTTAGATACATTCGAGTTAGCATAAAGGCATCGGTTCTTTGTTTTACAAATGTTTAGACAGAAAAAGTATTCTTCTTGACGCATCTTCCACGTAAATTGTGTTTAAATCATATATCAGATAAGCCATGAGGAAGTTATTTGTAAACGGTGTAACAGGACTTTAAAATATTTCATTAATATGTTTGTTCATCAACGGTCATTATCAGACTTAATGTATCCATTTAAATCTAATTAATTTAAAAAAATACTGTTCTAATGCATTTTTTTAATCTTCAATTGTGTTTAAAACTAACTGGCCGTGCGAACTTCGTGCCGCTACACCTAAGTTTCCGAAAGTGTTTTAGAAGTTATGTACGAGCCAGGTTTCTACGGGTAGTGTTTAGTCGCAGACTACGAAACCTTCCGATTACCATATAATTTTATTTACACAAATCTTGTCGTGACAGTAACACACATAAAATAAATCATTCAATTTGGTGAAGGCGTTCAGAAGTTATGCGCGTACATATAATACATTTGATTCTTTTTTATATAGAATAGATACATAGATGATATAGATAAGAAGGTAGATACATAGATATATAAAAACAAACTTAGAATTCTAGTTGTCATGAACATCTCTGGCAATCGTTATTGTTAAGTCAGTGCCCTCAAATATACTTCCGTATATCTCGATGAAACTTCGAATTCAGTACGCCATCAGGGCTATGGAGATCAAATGCCAGACGTACCGTGGAAAAATTGATATTGATGAAAAGCCGGCCCCAAATAATCTAGAGAATAATTAAGGCTTGGAAGATGATGAATAGCTCTGTTTCATTTATGTTGTTAGATTACAGAATGTGGTATTTGCGTTTGTAACAGACTTTGTAGATAGTACTGCACTCGAGTCTGGCGCCCGAATCTCGCCCACTTCACTGGATTATTGCACTTAACATATTATTATTATTGCAGGAAGTAAATGAATGCACGGAGCTGTCCTAAACACTACGGCCCGAAGCATTTAAAAATTTGTGGGCCCCTTGGAATACATAGCACAAAACACAGTATTTTTTATTGGCTGCTTAATTTTTCGAAGTTTGGTTCGTAGGTATAGGTGTACTATCAAGTGAGGTGCTACCAAACTAATATTAAATCGATTTAAATTAATCATATTAAAGTAAACTTGTTTCATTTCGTTCCACGTGATAGAAGGTGTAACTTGTCCTTTTGGTGGTTTTACGTCACAGGTTGAGGAGAATGCTCAGGTGAAGTACCCTGGACATGTGCTCTGATTTGACCTTGATGTAAAAGTGGTACCAAGTATTTAATGTTACTATTATTATCTAAAAAGCTTTAGGAATAGATACGTCAAATATTCTGTTTTCTTCTTTTGACTCACCTTTTTGTTTATTTTTGGAACGTTTAAAATTATACATAAAGTGCGCAAAGCTAAGTATTATAAAGAAAACGTTTTATGAAGCTAAAAATAATGTCAAAATGATGACATAAAACTGTAGCGGTTTAGCGTATATATTATCCAGTTATGGTAAAACTAAGAGTAGAGTGCAAGTTATATTGGTATCAATTTAATAAAACAACACGTTTAAAACATTTGAAGTCTCGTGTTGTCAGTAACAATGAACTACTTGAAATAGTAGTTGTATATAAATACATTGTACGTATATTTCTGCAAGACATTTTATATTTAAATCCGAACACCACCAACCTGACAATTAACACAAAACCCCACCTCAAATGTAGCAGCTCCGCAAGGAAGGACTTCTCAATTTGTACCTCTGTGGTAGATTCAAAATTTTAAAAGACTGTAGCCAGACTTACCATCAGGACAGTTGGCTTCGTCACTGCCATCGTAGCAATCTTTCTGTCCATCGCACTGCTTCTCCTCTTCTATGCACCGAGTCTCGTCGCAGCGGTTGTACCCGGAAGGACAAACTGCGGCAAATTTCACAATCATTAAATATATATAATAATAGATTCAAAATGTGGCACTAATTTAATATCCCAGATTTATCTGAGCGTGTCGGGTAAAGAACCGGAACGGCATTACCATCCCTTTCTCGAAGCAGTTCAGCCCATTTGGACCCCCTATAGCTTAGCTGTGAATAAAAGTAACAGAATTTTAGTAATCGAGAAGGCTTTGTATAGACACGGTATATTTTAAATTTCATTCAATTTGAACCAGTAGTTTAAGAATTATAATTAGTCAAAGTTTTTTAATTGGCTGAGTGAGCGATCATCAAAACTCTAGGCACTTCTAGGAAATATAGAAGCTTCAAATTTAGAATACATTTAGTGTTTAGTGTTTAAAATAAGGAACAACCAAAATATTTTGCAATTTCGATCCGGGTTTCTATATTGCATCATAACATTGTAAACCCATTCGGATGTATAGGGTTACAAAGTTACATTTGCATTGAATGAATCAGTGTATCTGTATGTATAATATAATAGAATAGAATAATGGGTGAATATACCAAGATATAATTATGTTCAAAGGTAAGCGAATAAAAGGGAGGAATGGGACATGTTTAATGAAGTTCTTGACTAAATTGCCCGAAATTGCCGTAAAAGAAAGATTAACAAGATCAACTTATAACCGCGTCCAGCGAAGGTGTCTGGCCTGCACCGAGGCTTCCACACATCCTATCCGTTACAGAAGTCAGCCACTTCATCCAGGCAGCCTTTGGGTCTTACTACGATATCGTAGGTATAAACACAAATCACGTTTTATTCAACTTACGCAATATGTATCAATCTATATGGGTATTAAAAAATAGCAATCTTTATCAATCAATCAATCCATCATCAGCCTATCGCAGTCCACTGCTGGACATAGGCCTCTCCAATTTCACGTCACTTAGTTCGATCTAAGGCTTCTCGCATCCAGCTCCTGCCAGCCGTCCCTCGCAAATCATCGCTCCACCTGGCCTGTGGACGTCCTACACTACGTATGCCGATACGCGGTCTCCACTCAAGAACTCGTTTACCCCAACGGTTATCGGTTCTTCGGCAAATGTGGCCAGCCCTCTGCCACTACAGCTTGCTAATCCTCTCTAGCAATCTTTATATAAATCTTATTGTATAGAAAAACTAGCTGACCCGGCAAACGTTGTATTGGCATAAAAATAAATCTTTAGGGAGGGTCACCCTCTTCATTGAGAGGTATGAAAATTATATGTTGCCCGATTCTCAGACCTACCCGATACGCACAAAATATTTCATAAAATCGGTCCAGCCGTTTCTTAGGAGTTCGGTAACAAACCGGAATTTTATTTATTAGATAATGGGTTAAGCAATTTATTGATTTAAAAATACTTAGAGTACTTAATTGAATATTAATCCTCTTACCTTGATGTTTTAATTTTTTTATTTTAACTGACTTTTGACATTACATACTACTAACTAATGCAACAAAATATATTTAAAAAGAGTACAGGATATTAAATCCGGCTAATACAAAAATAACTATGAAAATACATTACATTTAATGAAAAATATAATTAAGAGATTCAGGTGAAAACTAATTTTGTAATAACTTAAGACAGAAGATCCCTTAAGTAAGAACTGAATAAGTTAACCGACTTGATTTTAGATATCTACCTCATTACTTTTATCATGGGGTTGCGGGACTTGGTTTTGTCACCAGTTATGGTATTGATAGCAGAATTTGGATTACTGTAATTTCTGATTTATTTATTAAAACAAAATATTTAAAAAAAAGATACCATTTGGATAGCCGGCATTTCCTCCGTTTCTAACCGTAGTTACTTCGACTTGACTGGAGCCCGACGGGTATTGAGATCCTATCGTAAACGGCGATTCTTCAACAGGAGCTTGACATTAAAAAAAACAGAAAAGAAAATAAATAAATTGAACCAAAAAGTTTGTTAATAAACAACATATGACTGTAACCAGATCGGTAGTTACAATAAAACCTACCACGTGTTGGTTCTCCTGTTTCGTCAAGGCGCCCTCCATCTCCTCTCTGTGGTTCATTGTCTATCTCATTTTTCGTTTCAAAAGGAGATGAAGAATAGATATCTTGATCATCGGATTTCTGGTTGAATACGTCATCATCAGTTTTCTGGCTATATAAATCTCTATTGTTTCCATTCAAATCATTTGAGTCAAAAAGATTTGTATTTTTTGAAGTTTGATCGAAATTAAACGGATTTTGGTCAGGTTCTGCTGGCCTCTGATCATTTCTGCGTGGAACAATAGGGCCACTACTTAAATCATCATAGTTTTCATCAAAATTGTTTTGTGTAGCAACCGTTGTTGGTTGTTCGTCATTGTCACTTGAATTCGGGTTATAATATTCCGGTCCATCAGGCTGCCGATCGTATCCATTTGTATTACCAGAATCGTCAGTTTTCTCGGCGTTGGAGTCGTCGGGATTTGGTTTATTGTAAATATCATTTGTATCTGTGCTATTGTTTGGTTCTGAATAATCTTTATAACCTTCAGACGATGCATTATTATCGTTAACGTCTGGATCAGAGGCTATAAATAAAATAAAACAAAAAAAATAAATAAAAATTCAAGCAAAATTTGTGTACAATTTACCACATAATTGTTAAAAGATTTAAGTTTTCTCGAACAACTGCTATAGACTGTTAGCTGAATAGATTTTTGGGTGCTATACATGAAGACCGCATTCTTTAAATCGTTTTGAGCTCTGATTATGATTTCAAAAGTTTGAATTTCGAGTAAATGAACTGAATAAATGGTTTATACCAATTTTAATTGTTGTTTTATTGAAAATATCCAATTCTTTTTTAATGATTAAATATGATACAAGGTATCAAAAGAAATAAAAAAAAACGAAACGAAATCGTTGAAAATAATAAAAATACGTAATAACATAATTTTTCATGTGTAATAAAAAAAAATCAATCTTTTTTATTTTGACAGGCATAATTAATACATTTGCTTAACAGAATACAATGAAATTGTAATTTTTGGCTTGAACAAGCCTTTTTTTTAAATGTTGATGTACATTTTTTTTATGGAATAGAGGGCAAACGGGCAGACGTATCGCCTGATGCAAAGCGATTCCCGCCGCCCATGGACACCCGTAACACCAGAGGCATCACAAGTGCGTTGCCGGTCTTGGGGGATGGGGAGGGGGATGAGGGGAAGGGTTGGATTATGGGCCTCCGGTATCCTCACTCACCCGGTGAAACACAGCGCAGGCGCTGTTTCACACCGGTTTTCTGTGAGGCCGTGGTATCACTCCGGTCTAGCCGGCCCATGCATGCCGAAGCGTGGCTCTCCCACTCGCAAAACTGGATCAAAAGTTCGGGCATTTGTCAGTTACCATGGGTACAATTTTCCAACTCTTTTTCATAGCCTACCTACTAAGGTGTAATCAATAAGAAATAATAGTATTTGGTCAGCATTTATCCATAGATATATATGTGCCGAAGCTCTTAACAAATGTAAGTGTAGGGCGTCTGATGGCGTGTGTGTGAATCACTTTTAATAAATAAGACATTGACCAAATGAAGTAACAATCTTTTCTTGCAGCTTAATTTACAACGAATAGATATTGTATTGATTGTTGATATTTCAGTAACATATTTGGAGTCAACTTAACGGTGTAAAAGTCAAATGGTTAAAAATGTTCTAATTACAATGAACACACAAATTCAAACTGGCTGTAAAAAACTATTTTCAAACACTAAATGAAAATAAGTTTTAGCTCGTTCTCTGTGCTGCTGCTCTTGGATATATNGATTCGGCGATCATTGTTCCGATAGTTGTGTCTGTTCACGGATTGATAGCCAAGAGCCACGACCAACACCTCAAGAGGCTCACGTTAGATGGTTGGATCAAGGGTCTGATGCAGAAGGCAGTCCTTCTTGACACGGCCGTATTGTCAGGAGGTTCCTTTCTTTGGAGCCCTAACCACCGGTTTCTTGGTCCCTGTACCCGAAGTCGGTGGTCTACTATTTTTTATATTTTTAAATATATATATGTTTTTTTTTTATGTATTTAAAAATGTAATTAATATGTATATACAAGTTATAAAGAGAATAATAATAACATTTATTGCGTGAAAACAAAACGAAGGAAAGGCATTAGGACATTAGGTATTATGTTTATAGTGAATTTGATGATCAAACAAAATGTGTTAAATTACAAAGCTTTTAATTGCCTTAAATCCGAATCATTAAGAATGTAAGATTCGTTTAAAATTTAAGATACAATAATGTTTTCTTACATATTTCACAATCTGCCCATATTTCATTGTTCATGTTGTTAATGTTACATTACTACTATGTGTTAAATGTAGCTGATGTATATATATATATTATAATCCTTAGCGCAGATACAGTCGATTTTATCTGGGGAATTAATTTTTTAATAAGCTAGCACCTTTGCCTTTGGTTTGACGGTTCTTGTGAGAAGAAGTACATTTTATGATGTAATTTGGATGCTCAATCCAGCCTTGAATTAATTACTATTATTAGACTATATAAATAAGATGGTAAATTGTGCCCACGGCAAATGACGAAGCCACCCTTGCCCGAATTCAGCCCTGAATATCTTTCAAAATTGAAAGGGCTTGATCTAACTAAGAAAATACAATTAGATTGTATTAAAATCGTTGATTATATTTTGATTAAAAAGGTGGAAATTCGTTTTATTTAATATTTTTGAATTTTTAATAATTCATTTGTTATTTCTATTGAGTAGCTAATAATATAATATAATTTAAAAACATAACAAAACCAATGAATATAAAAATAACCTATTTGTTTGCTCAAAGTCTTTGAAGAAATGAGAGAGAGGAAAATGACCCAGAAGACGCATCCGGTTGCACCATGACAATGTTTTGCGCACACCAAGAACAAAACACATTTTTGGCTTCTGAAAACATAGACCTCGGGTCCCATCCCGCACACAGTCCAGACAAAGCTCCGTGCGATTTCTTCATTTTCACAGTGATCAAAGATTTAATTAGAGGTTTGACATTTACGGGGACAGAAGAGGCAGTAATTGCTTTCAACCAGCTCGAAAGAACATACCCTTATACCAACGGACCTAATGTTTCCAAAAATGGTATTAACGAAGGAAAAGGTTCTAGAAATATAACTTTGAAAAGCAATAAACACTTATTATACAAATAAATTGTTATAATAAAAAAAAACAAGTTTTCAGCTTCGCCTTCGTAGACCGTGAAATTTTCAAATAAAAAAATGGAATCTCCTGAAAATATTATGAACTTGTCTGTTATGTATGTATATGTTAATGTGAAACCCTGAATTGCGGTAAATCCTAAGATTATCCAGCTAACCCTAAGAGTTATCAATTAAACATAAGCTTTACTAACTCTTAACTATGGAAGTCTGAACCATTCTATGATAATCATTTATTTCTAAATTCTACCTAATACCATTCGTTGTCAAATTTTTGTATTAGTCTCAAGACACTAACATCTAACAAGAAAATCTAAATAAACGATTATTATCATAGAATGTTTTAGACTTTTACCATTTGAGTTTTACCTTTTAATCTTAGGTTTTTCTGCAAAATCTTAGGTTTATGTTTGATCGGGGTTTCACGGTAACGCAAACAATGCTGAATAAAGCGATCAGGTAGACTCAACCGCTATTTTATAAATGTGAATTAGTACAAAACGAAGTAGAAACTGAGTTTTTGTATGACGATAAAATTGTCATAAAATAATAAATATTAATACTGACTCAGTGAGCAGTCTTGTTCATCTGTGCTGTCACTGCAGTCTGCCCGTCCATTACATCTTACAGATACCGGCAAACAACGGTATTCGTCACATTTAAACTCATTCTCTTCGCAGAACGTGGTATCTAAATAAATTAAAAGAAATAAATATATAAATTAAAGAAAAACAAAAGTAAATAAATTATGATAAAAAATTCCCGTTATAGTAATTATTAGTCTAGGTAATAGAAGAAAGATCTATAGACAAATGAAGTACCCATTTGTCAAATTGATAAAACGTTGAGTAACTTAAGTACTTAAGTATTTTTGTTTAAGTTGGTTCTGCTCTTAAAATATTAAGTTAAGTCGTATTGCATAAGACTTAAAGTCGACTCCGAACTAATTTCGGAAAAAATCTATGTAAAGTAATAACTTAATAACGATATTTTTTTATAAGTTACAAACCTGGATCAATCAACTGCGCGCTAAAGTCGCCTTCGTTAACAATGGTTTTACCCAAACGACGGTACATTTTGATATGATCACGGAGAATCTCTTTAATTTGCTCTATGTCTTCATAACCACTGGTTACGATGTCCAGAGTAACTTTGCAGGAGAACTCGTCAGTGATGTGTGATCTGAAAGCATTTGAGTAGTCATTGTTAACGACAAACAGTTCTTCTTTAGTATTTTAAATATGTTAAGTTGGTTCGTGTGCGCTTTAACAAGAAAAAGTTCAAAAAAATACAGCCTAAATACGTTAAAGTTTTTGATACAATTGATGTATCCTTTTTTTAAGGTCTTGTCTTTCTTACCCCTCATTGCTACGAAACTATTGATCCCTCATTTATTAATTTTAGTTCGGAAATTTATGCGCGTTGCGTGGGATATGCAAACATACATAGTCTGCAAAACTAATACCCTTCTATTATTGTATGTACTACGGCAAAGCCAAAAGAAACGATACTATAATAGGCCTTGTTTCGGCTTTATCGTGATTGGGTAAAATATTAATAATTGCGCACTTATTAAGCTCAATCTTTTGCTGCGATTCGAAGATTTTTCCTCAGTTCGTTTAATTACATTATTACTCATCAAAGCAACTTCAATCTGTCATAGCGAACATTGGTAGGGTAAAGTTGGTATGTTATATTTTCTGTTTGAAATAGTTTCATATTGTTAGGGATAACTTTCCAGTGCAAGATACTTTTTTTATAAAAAAAGCTAAAATTAACTGCTTAATATCATCTTGGAAAATAGTTGATACCCCTACACTGCTGTTCCGATATTAATCAAACATAGCTAAGAACCACTACAAGGAAACAGGCTTTCAAATGAAAAAACCCGCATTGNAGACAGACATCAACGTCAAGCCTATATCACCCCTCTTTTCGAGGGTTAAAAACCGAAACAAATAGCAATTTTTTATTTGAATTTTATCATATCTAAAACAAATCATAATGATTAACATCCTGAATAATTTTCCGAACGTGTTTGAATCTTAATAACATGATTTGATTTTGATATTTCGGTACTTACTGTATTCTAACCAGACTCGATAATTTTCCGAACGTGTTTGAATCTTAATAGCATGATTTGATTTTGATACTTCGGTACTTACTGTATTCTAACCAGACTCGATCTCTGTGTGCCTGGAAGGTTTTCATATAACTTGTCAACAGCATTGGCGAGTGAACGGGAGAAATCGCGGAACTCGGGTGAATCTCTGTCCGAGTATGAGATGGAGTATGGCTCGATGGCTGTGAAAGTCACTCGGAGGGTCTCTGAAAAGTCATTTAGGTGATTAGTTAGATTGTTTAAATGTTGCTCTTGCTTATCATTATTTTCGTGTATTTTATAGTATAGGGGGCAAACGAGCAGATGGTAAGCGATTAACCCGAACACACCGAAGTCGTCACAATTGAGTAGCCAGCCTTCAGGGGATGGTGACGGGGATGGGTTGCGGTATGTTCCTCCGGTATTCTCACTTATTCGGTGAAACACAACACGGCGCGGCGGTACTACCCTCGCACATGATAGCATGCGTCCTGTCGCGTTTTGTTGGTAATTGCGAGACCGGGAGCCCAATGATGCAGAAACATCTCACTTAGGCATAATGGAGTGGGTCACCCGTAATTCCGTAATGCTGCACTGTTGCATTGTGTGCATTCTCAATGAGTATGATGATCAAAACTTTTGGTTTTTTAGCTTATGCTTTCCATCAGGCGAGTTGAGTCGTTTTGGCAGGCAAATACATAAAAGAAACTGGTTAATCATATGTCAAGCGGTCGACTGCAATAGGCTGATGATGATGCAAACATTAACACATTTTTACTGCCTCCGTGGCGTAGTGGTTGAGCTCTAGGGTTCGATTCCCGGGTCGGACCAAATGTTTGTATGATCTGCATATATTTGTTTCGGGGTTTGGGTGTTTTTTATGTAAAATATGTATGTATTTACAAAAAAAAGTATATATGTATTTATATCAGTTGTCTAGTACCCATAACACAAGCTCTGCTTAACTTGGGACTAGATGGCGTTGTGTGTTAGATGTCCGAAATATTTATTATTATTTTTTATTTATTAGGTCTGTTCCGGGAGGCGTACCCGAGACAGTAGTCGTATACGCTACTGCGCCACTAAGGCAGTCAATAGATATTTGTTACTTATATCGTTTGTTTAAATTGTAAAATTTTACACGAGTCAAGGCACCGGAAAGTACCTAATCTATAGATGTTTTGGTAGCAGTGAGAAGAATAATTAAAATTTATAAAAAATAAAAAAGCTTACTTTCTCTCGATTCTGAGTCTCCCTTGTCCACTGAACCGGAGCCAAAGTTGTCTCCATCGTCATCCTTGCCGTAACTGAAATATAAAATTATTTAAACATATATATATGTCTCGCTATTGATCAAACCGTCTTAGCTAATTATGGGTAGACATAAAGAACACCCAGAGTCAGAACAACAGTTTGTGTATCACACAAAGTTTTGTTTCATGTGGGATTTTAATCCACCACACTTGGCATAGTAGGAAGCGGCGTGGCAACCGCTTTAACCACTAGACCAAACGTCCAATTACTTGTCACGTGCAGTGTCTCAGTTTATTTTGGCCACCTATGCTTTTAGGTCAGTCTGTGGAGCTTTACTGTCCATATGCTCTAATAAACTCTCATTGATATATCTATCTTGGTTACCTTTATAATGAGCATAACCTTTGTTTTTTTTTATGGAATAAGGGGCAAACGAGCACACGTATTGCCTGATGGTAAGCCCATGGACACCCGTAACACCAGAGGCGTCACAAGTGCGTTGCCGGCCTTGGAGGTTAGGGAGTAGAGTGAGGGGAAGGGTTGGATTATGAGCCTCCGAGATTATGGCCTTTTGTAACAAAAAATAATAATAAGGTTATTAAGCTAGTCGACCCTGGCCTTGTCAAGCTTCTATCCCGATACTTTTTTCCTTATGTAAAACGATGAAAATTCCAAAGCCCTCTCCACTTTAGCAGGTTGCCGGCCACAAAATTATAAATTGAGGTTTCCATAAATTACCTATTACAGTCTTGATTAGAAAATTTACAACTATTTAAGAAAGCATAGTCATACATACCCATCATCGCTTTCCGTTGCCGTTTCATCAGCGTCATTTGATCTAAAAAGGGACCCTGAAATCATTAAAAGCGAAAAACTCTATTTAAAACTGTTTACATATTTACACGAAAAACCGATATTACATAAAGTAGAGGAAAACCAAGGAAATAATACGTGAATATAACGCCATCTTTCGGAAACAACACGTACTCCTTCAAATAATTGTTCTAACGTTAAGACACAGAAGTTGCAACAGCGATAGCTGTTAGATGTATTTATACTAATAAATGTTAGAAGTATCACCCCGCCTTGTTAGAGGATAATTCCTTTACATTAAAAGAATACACGAATAATATTTTATAATGAATAAGATATCACTATAAATAAACGTTTTAGTTATCATTATACCATTTTATGTGTAATTTTGTGGACATTTCTCACAAATTCCGAATTCCTAATATCCCAAAAAATCCAAAAAAATATTAGAGTTATTTAATTAGTAATTCAATAAAGTGCAATGCGTAAATTATGTCCTAGAAAATTTTTGTTCACTTGTTCGGAACAACAATTTATTGTCATCTCATTCACTCATAGGTGAAAAGTAACAACAGAATTATTACTTTTCGCTTCTGTTTTGTGAGTTGTTTTGTTGCATAAAAAATATGTGTTGTACTCACCAAAGTCGGGAAAGGAGAATTGTCGCTTAAACCGCTTTAGGTGGCCGATAACTCCCGGGTCATCTTCTTTTACTTCTAGGAATTCGTTGACGTTGTCTTCCTCCCCTTCCCAGTAAATATCCCCCGCTGCCAACACCTGGAACGATAACCATGGATCACTACATGTTCATAAGTTTGCAGATTTTTTAGGCAAATGAGGAGACGGTGTAGTGACGGATTAGGAATGAAGTGTTATCACTAGGAGTGCAAATTATACAGAGCAACAGTGCTACAAAGAGAAGAAAACCTTGATGGAGACCTTTCTCTTCGAGCTCCCTGTAGGCCAAAACCTCCTTCTAAGACCATGTCTATGTTCCGCAATGTATTATTAAAGGTTGATGATGTCATGATGAGCAATCAGTAGGAAAGCGATTGCCGTGTTCGACAAATTGTGTTCGACAAGAGACACTACTGCTTGGGTATCTAAACTGGACCGTTAGACTATGGATTTTAGTATTGTGTATTTCCTCTTTGATTGCAAACTCTAAATTATCAGTGGGAAACTGTTATGGTCTAGAGGTTAATGATTTTGAATATTGTGATGCCATTCGTGTGTTGAATTTACACCAAATGGTTATTGTGCTATGTATAATCATTTACTCTGTTATCATCATCATCACCATCGCTGGTACGACCTACACAGGCTGGTACGATGATCTAGGTCGCGGGAAGACGTTGGATGTGAGCAGCACAGAACCAGCTGTTATTGAGAACCTTCTGGAATGCATATATTTGGCAAGATTTATTCTGCGTGAAATTATTTCTAGGGACAATATATATTTATTTAGTAGTACATACCTACTTAAGTAGTTTCATAAGTCATCCGACTACCATTACTGAAATGCGAAATCCACATCCATATTTATTTATTTATTTTATTTTAAAAATTCATGCACACATGTACAACGGCGGGCTTAATGCCATATATAAATGTATAAACCTAACTATATCTCAGAGGTTTTCATGAAAAAATTTTTAGTACCTATTCGAGTCGGATTAAGTGGAATAGGTAAATAGAAGTTCTCTCATTGGCCAGGATCGCTCGGCACGCCCCGCCCTTATAACGATCATGTTTTATCTGCTGAACACAATTCGTGTAACACGCCTATATTTTATTTTGATATTGGCCTTTTAGGAATAAATTCTGGTAATTCAGGCACCCTTATGTATTTCTTACGCTTATTTACTATAAATACAATAAAGACTGAGCCACATAACATGGTCTCATAATTGTTGAATAAATTTCAATCTCAGTTTTGATAAATGTAATATTTTTTTTTGTTATAATATATATATTATTTAACGAGTTATAAAAAGGGTGATTTTTATCTTATCATTCACTTTATAGAATTCACTTTTAACCTTTTTTTTTCTCTTTTTTCTCTTTTCGCACCTAACTGCCCATTGATTCGTATTTGTTTTTTNCTTTTCGCACCTAACTGCCCATTGATTCGTATTTGTTTTTTTTTTTACAATATTTTGTTTTCCCAATCCAAGGTTGTCTGGAAGAAATTGCTTTATAGCGATAAGGTCGCCATTTGTACTCGGTGATTTAATTGATGTATTATGTAAACTTCATATTTATGTAAAATATCTGTTGTACAATAAAGTGTATTCTAAACTATTCTATAGTGAGCACCACTCTTGGATTACTATCTATCGGGTAGACTCAAGCTTTCCATCAGGAATAATAAAGGTAAGTTGGTAAGCACTATATTTAAAACAGAAACACCTGCAACTCTAAGCACAAAAGTGCATAGCCATCCTTACCACCTCTCAAGAATAGGTAGTGGTGAGGGGTTTTGGTCTCCGGTAACTGACAAGTAAACGAAAGATATGCTCAACATCGCTTTCCAGCAAGGTCGTGTTAGCACTCCGGTTTAAGCCGGCTAATTGGTGCTGAATCCAATTACCCTACGATAGTAATTTAGCTGATGAACCAATTTGGTTTTATAATGCGAGCAGCTCTCGCGTCTAAGAATAACTCTAAATCTATTAAAACTGTTCAAGTTTTCATTCCATTCAATCTTCTTGGCTAAATATGAACAGCGCTGCTGTACAAAACCACTGCTGTACAAAATAGTCGCATTGGCCAAAATAGTTTTACATACTTTAGGTTATCGCCAGTCAAGAATTAATCGTCTAATAAGTCATAAATCCTCAGAAGAGACTGACAAAATAATCCTAATAGAGAGTCATTAACTCATTAATACAATTATTCGTTTATGCTCTCTATGAGTATGTGTTTATTAAATCATAAATCTTTAATAGTTCACAACTATTATGGAATTCCCCTTAGAGAGAATTTGTGGTCTGCCCTACCGCGATGGCCAAAAGAAATAAATTGTAACTTTGTTTCAAGTTCTCTTTGCATTGCTGATGCCATGCGTAGTGAGCTCTGTTATTCAGTTTTCACTATACCCATGGGATCAATCGGAGTAGTAACACTCTGTATAAGTGTTTTTTCAACCTTTACGCAATACTGTTCATATGCATACCTGGTGTACTCCCGGTATGGAAAGAGACATAGGCAGGTAAAAAAATGTGAAGGCGATTTACCAAAGGGATGGAGAGGAATTGCGTTTAACAGAAACAAGTGCAGGGGATTAGGGAAAGCTCATTGTCAGAAGACAAATTGTTCTGGCTACTGGAGCTTGTAGTAAAAAAGTGTTAAGTTATTATCTACTAGATTTAACTAAATTTAACTGTATATTTATTTAAATATTCGGTCATATATTCTTAGAACTCCTGCTAGTAACACAAAGGGTATAAAGAGCTAGTAGAAACCTCTTCCAACCTTAGACCTTTTAGTTATTGAAAATAATCATGTTGATAGTTACTTTAGCTCAAATTTGTAACGTACATTCATGGATCCTTTAACATTTGAACATATATTTTAATAAACAACATCAAAACATCTCTATTCAAATCGTTTATTTGCAGAATTGTAGGTATAAAAAGATTTACATTCTACCATTACTTAACAGTGTGCATTTTTTACGTAAATTATGCAATAGTAAAAAAATATATGAAAAAGTCAGCAACATTAATATAAGGAAAAAAATATTAAAGTTCCTGAAAATTTCACAATTGAAATGTCCGAAAACGCGATAGTTAAAATGTCAGAAAATTTGATAACTGAAAAGTTAGAAAATTTGATAATTGAAATAAATAAATAAATATGTTCAGACATTTTAACACACAACGCCATCTAATCCCAAACTAAGCAGAGCTTGTACTATAGGTACTAGACAACTGATATTAATACTTATATACTTTTTTTTGTAAATACATACATATTCTATACATAGAAAACACCCAAACTCCGAAACAAATATTTGCAGATCATACAAACTTTTGGTCCGACTCAGGAATCGAACCTGAGACTTCTTGCACAGCAGTCGCATTCGCTACCACAGCGTCACAGATGCAGTCTATATATAAATATCATAAAAGAACTTGCAAAAAATACTGCTAACTTTATAAGACAAAGACAAACATTACAGCAATTAAATGTCTCTTTTTCTCATTAAATCCGAGTGCCAGACATATATGACATTGTTATCCAATTATTCTTGAAGAGAGTATTAAATAGCACTTAGAAATCAGCAGTTTTTTTAAGATGACTCTTGAAAATTATTGTATTGTCAGCCTTTTATATCATCATCATCATCAGCCTATCGCAGTCCACTGCTGAACATAGGCCTCTCGAATTTCACGACATTTTTCACAATTTCATTTCATTTCATTTCAAGTACATGCTCGATCTATAGCTTCTCGCATCCAGCTCCTGCCAGCCGTCCCGCGCAAATCATCGCTCCACCTGGCCTGTGGACGTCCTACACTACGTTTGCCGAGACGCGGTCTCCAGTCACCCTTTTATATACAATTCGGTAACCTGTTGTACAAATATAGAGCAATCAAAAAAAAGTTTTTATGCATCTGAAAGTTATTTTCATTCACTGTATTTAGTTTTGGCAATCAAGTATCAACAACGTAGCTAGTGCATTATTTATAACACACTATGGCTCCGTAGGTTATTAGTAATACAAACAAATATTATGTATTCGAATGGAAGTCTATCTGACTGCAGAGCCGATTTTGATGAATTTCGGTACAGACATAGATGAAATAAAATTATAAATTCAAAAGAAACTCTGTCTTTGAAACGTTTTCACGGATAAAACAACAATAAACAATGTTCTACATTTCTTAATTATTTTTCCCTTAACGCAATATTGTTTTTTAAAATTTATTTCAATCATGGAAATTATCAAATAGGAATATAAACTATAAAACAATAATTAAAACGAATTGAGAACCTTCACTTTTATTCAAGTCAGTGTTTTTGTACACCAAATGTCAAAAAACGACCACCAAAAAATTACCTAACACCTATTAAAACTTGCCAAGACGCCTTCATTAACATGAAAAGGGAAACTGCTAAAATATTGTAAAGTAAAAAAAATACCGGACAGAGATCATAAAATCGTCATTAACTCTGAACCAGGAGTCATGATTCGCAAATAAATCGACACTCAAGCCGCAATTAAGTGAGGGCGGGGTGGTCAGCACAAGGGGATTTTCTTGCAATTTAGTTAGTCTAACATGATCCTTGCCTGGGTGCGAACGACTGGACTCGCAAGCTAATGGCTACTGGTAAGGGTAGAAACTCGACGGCTCGAATTTTGTTAAAGACAATATAGTACAATCTATTTAAATACAATCTACTTTGATATAGTACAATCTATATATTATATATGATATAGTATACTCTATTATATACCTATGTTTCTGCCTAACCTAGGCGAAGCATTGACTTTGGTAGCCAAGCAACTGATTAACGTAATTGTATATTCCTAAATATAGACATAGGCATACGTAGAGAGGTTAGATATTAATAAACTTGTAAAAACAGCAAACTTATCCATACTTATATGATAAATTCGAAAGTAAAGTTACTTTGTTTTACACTTTTACGGCGAAACCGTTGCTCCAATTTAAATGAATTTTGGTCAGAAGATTCTTTGGTTCTTGAGGAAGGACCTAGGCATTCTTGAAATTAAACTACCTTGTATTTTATTCCACTATTTAATTGCCTTAAATTTACTTGACCGGTTTCGCCCTGTGGCACCATCAAAGGCTGCTGCTCACTTTAAATAATCCACATCTAATACTTAACGATTACGAGAATGACGACAAGAATTAATGGTGTGTCGGGGTAAAAATTCTTCCGTAAAATGGGGAAATTGGTATCCCAAACTTCCACCAAGCGTCGACAATAGAGATAAATTATAGAGTATAAACTAAATTAATAAAAAAAGTAAATGTTCTAAGCATAAATCCAAGCTAGATCGATTTATGGCCCCGGAAACCACCTGCATACTAAATTTCATGAAAATAGTTTAAGCTGTTTCTAAGATTCAGTTTATTTATTAATGTCTTAATTATATAAAATATAAAAATTGCTCGTTCAAGGGTATTAGATAAGGAAATATGTTAAAATAGGACCTAGGACTAACTAGCTAGGACCTTGAAAATCGAAATACACGCGGGCAAAGCTAGTCACTTTATAACATATTGTAGTATAGACACCACGTTCTGCAAAATGAGGTTTGTAGTTGGAAGACGCGTGGTCGGCTTATACAGTGACAACAAAACGATTTATTGCTAGTACGAGTCGCAACTACTCTGCACTACTGATGTTATGAAATATATGTGGCAATATAAAATAACTGTACACACAAATATAGTGTCTAAGTATTTTTGAAAGTTCCGTAACAATGAAAACTAAATACACTATAATAGCTACGATAATCTTTGAAAATATGGCTAGCGTATGTGACTGCAGATCAAGCAAAATAAGCTTCGATTACTAGTTTGCGATCGAGCGGTCGGTCAGGTTGGTCCCGAATCAGTGTTTTTCTTTTTTTTAACACCCCTAAGTATGAAAGTCAGCATTGTTTCACGTCCGTGCCTCGGAGAGAAAGTTAAGCCATTGTCCCCCATTGTTGTGAACATTTACAACAGTAGACAATAAAATGCTAACTACTTTATCACACCGCTATGAGCCCACATGAACATATAACAACCCATAATATCTGCTACACTGCTGACTCGGGTTTCCTCTCAAGAGAGGGTTAAAACCATACGTCCCCACTTTGGCCAAGTGCGGGTTGGGTACTGGCAAGACTACCAAAGGCCTCCAACTAAGTTTCACTACTGTTATCCTATGATAACAACCGGGACTGACTGCTTAATTTGTACTTTGACTGCTTAAATAGCAGCTGGTCATGTCGTATTGACTATAAGTCTCCCTGAGATTCCAGATCATTTTTATCATTAAAGGAACGACAAAGAAGCCGCCTATAGGTAATTGAAAAGAGTCTTAGATGAACTTACACATCCGTCTGATGCTCGGATCAGTATATCAGATACATACTTATGAATTCCTAAATACAAACATATCTTTACATGGTATAATAAAATGAAATCACTTCTTGTCTTTTCGATTAGATCTTTTAAACTACTCAACAGATTTTAATGTAGTCTTCAGCAATGGATAGAGTGATTCAAGAGAAGGGTCTTTATGTAATAGATGAATAATATATTTAAAAAAAACGAGAATTTAAAGACTTCCATGCCGCCGAAGAAAACGGGCTGAAAAGAAGAAGAAAGAAGCAGGGGCGGATCACCAGTCAATGATTCGCCAGGAATTCAAGTCAATTAAAAAATGAAACATTATTGTACTTTTAATGATTTAAAGTTAAGAATTGTTTATCAGTTCCTTTAATTCAAAAGTAAGTGAGGAAGTTTATTTATGGTCTAATTTGTATTTTGTTTCCAATAACATTTCGCAACTAAATCTTCCCAAACATTTCTCTGCCGAAAACATACTAGCGGATGTTTAATCCCAATGCGACGCTCCAAAATAAATTTGGCATTGGGTAGTTTCGTTTTCATTAGTTTGTTGAAAATGTTAGCGAGGCGAATAAACCAACAATAAGCTAAATGTTGTCGATATATTTAGAACGTATTGACGCAGTTTCAGGTAAAATGCATACTAATTTGTCGACTTTAAAAATAAGGATTTATTTGTTTACTATTTTTTTATCATCATTGGCAATGGGTATAATACATTTGCTAACGTTTCCGCAAACCCACAATCGTGCACGCTTGATGACTTACACCAAGCCATAGTTTTGCCACGGATAAGATAAGAAAAATATCATCATTTATATCAACAGCCTTTTATAGTAAACTGCTAGACATACTCACTTTAAAAAAAAAGGTTTCGGCCTACAATATCATGCTAGTTAGATTGCGTTAATATTGGGTACGTTTCAAATTTTATTCTACTTGAAGTAATGTTGCCTGCGTAATCTCCACCATCTGTCGTTCCTTACTACACCACAAATAGGGATTGGTCACTTCATACCTAATCTAATAATATTCATAAATAATCATTTACGATTTCCTTACTACATTTTTCTGCTATACAAACATACAGAAATGGCACGTAAATTATACTGTGATTTGATACAAAACGGGTTTTAAAACACAAACGGTTTTACTATTACTCCGGACCACAGCTGGCCTGTACGCTGTAGAAATATCCACCAGGAGGAGTCTTTGAATCTGAGATAATTAAAGATCAAAAGAGTTAATATAAACACGGGTATTAAAAGGTATGATTACTTCAGCGCCATTGTTGACAGATCGTTCGCAAGAACTCTGTAGAAGAGCTGTTTAGGTCAATAAGTCAAGATCGTACCACGCATACTTTTGTTAGCATAAACAACTACTTGTAGTAATCTATAAATAATTTTGATGGCCATGTTATTAAGGGCTAGTTTCACCAGTTCTTAAGTTTCAGTTAACTGCCAAATAAACTAGGCAGCAGATAAAAGGTGCTGATGTGTCTCCATTCAAGACTTGTGGAAATGATATCACTAGTTATTTTACAGATAAATTGATATTAGTCTATCAAAAAGTTCATGAGACAGCGATGAAACTGCTACAGACTTTCGATCAACCGATAGTTTGGTTGGTTTCCTAATCAAATAAAAGTAAATAATAAAAGGGAGTGCGCACATTGTAACAATTCGGTATCCGACGGCAAATATGACAAAAGCTAACCCGATTGAACTATCGGTCGGTTAAACAGTTTGTAGTTTGTAGGGGCTCTAACACAATTCCATGCTGTCAACAGAACTTTGATATCGTCTAGTACTTGGGTATTGAAGGTCTAATTGTAGTTAAAAGCTTCAGCCGTATCGTGGATAACTAGAAAACCGATAACAACCTAGTTTGGGTAAAAGTTTTGAGGAAAAATACTCACCGTATTTCACACAAATAAAAAAACATATTTCTGTAAATTTGTACTTCATGCACATCAGTAGAAAAGTCAAAACAAATGTCCTTAAAAAATCTGTTAAAATAAATAAAGAAGTAGCGACGGGTTGGTTTGGAGTTTCATCATTAATGGTACGTATATTAATGAAGGGTAGGGCCTTCTAATTGTCTTCACAATTAGTGAACGGGCTTTACGATGCTTGAGATTTCTAAAAGAGACGTTACTATAAAAAACCTTAAGCCAAAATCAACGAAGAATATTATTATCTAAAATCTGAAACGATATTCTCTCGCGACTAATTTATTTCTTTCATGACAGCAATTACGAACATAGCTATGAAGTTAGTTCAATTAACACATAAAACTAAAGGAAAACATGGATTTATGAAGAATATAATCAATCATAGACAATATGATGATAAATTAATATTATTATATGTTTTATTTTATCCGTAGTATATCAATCAGTCAAATTTTTCTTTTCGTCTGTAATATTAAATTCGTTGAGTTCGAATGAAAGATTTATATCCGTCGGTAACAATTTATCAGTCGCTAGTATTATTGATAAAAATAATGTATTATAAAAAGTGTCCAATATGGAAAATATAGCTTAGTTCTGTATTACTACCTATAATAAATAGTTTTTCACATGAGAATATAGTATAGTTATTCACTAACAGTATACACTAATTCCGCCCCCAACCCGCACTTGGCCAGCTGGGGGCATATAGCCTTAACCCTCTCTTGAGAGGAGACCCAAGCCCAGCAGTACATTATAGGTTGTTGATTGATTGATTGATATACACTAATCAAAATGTCAAAAAGTATGTAAATTACAGATTATTACTGAGCGTATAGGGTTACTATTTATCGTTCGCATTTGTAATGCAGTTATTGCGATAACGACAGGATATAAAACGTTTCTATTTTGGCAACGAGCTATAACTATCAATTTTTTTATAATGCGAATAAAGGCTTTATGTTTCATTCAAGCTGAACGTTCATGACCCTTTAAAACACTGACATCACTGCTTGAGACGTCTGTTTTACTTATAATTTTGTAGTTTTATAAGCGTTAGTGGGTGGTTAGTGTTAAAACACATATTAGATAAGAGATAAAACTGGAGTATTTTAACTCGTGCTATCTGGTGACGAAATTTAAACTATTTAGGACGGATATAACATACCGAAATAGATACATACACGAAGGTATGTTCTTTTTTCTATGAATTAATCAATACAATAATAGGCCGCTCTATGAAAAAGAAACGCGTTGTCAAAATAAAAACTAGTTATTTTTGATATTTTAAGATTTTTTTACCAAGATAAAAACTCGACAATTTTATACATTAAGCATTGTGGAATTAAAATTTAAAATCCATTGTGTTACACTATAACTTAGAGGTATGATGAGCAGGTAATTAGCGTAAGGGAGGGACCTCACACTAAGCCATATTGAATGAAGTAATTACATAATGTTGATAGAATACTTCGCTTAGATTTTTTAATCTACTCAACGGATATCAATGCAGTCAACAATAAATAAAGTGATAAGCCTATCACCATCATCACCAGCAGCTGCAGTCCACTGCTAGGTATAAGCCTCTCCCAAGGCACACCATAGACCCCGGTCAGTTGCTTTACGCATCCAGTCTATGCATATTACAATAGAAGAAATCCGAGAACTGCAAAGAATCCGAATCCCCGGTCTGGTCGTTAGTAAGTTATAAATCATAATCTTATAGAACTAAAAAAGTAAATCATTAAGTAAGGTGTGTTCTCTTCGAATGCATAAAGTTAAAATAGCAGCATAACTGTTATATGAAATATAAAGAATATAATATTACAGATTTTAACATTATACACCCTCATGAAGATAATTACTTATAACAGTTATTATAGTAACTAGTTACTCAATAACGTGATTTCAGTGGTAGATATTTTCGCAAAGAGTAAAGTCAGACGTGGTACATGCATTTATCATTAAACTTTGTATGCGAAGCAAACCACTCCGGTGGAGTCGATGTAACGACAGCCGGTGTTTGTGTTTCACTGTTGGCCCAATACAAAAGCGAAGCCTTTTCACGTGAAATTATCAGCATATTTATTTTCCCCTCTGACCGTTCGTTCTTGTTCTCCTTGCTTTTTCTTTCTATTACTATATAGTCAAAATCTTTGGATATCCAAAGATTTTGAAATACCTATTCGATACGTCGGCTCGTTTGCCACCTATATCATAAAAAAAGATACCAATGAGTTACACAGGTACTGTATTTTTTTATCAAACAAGCGACTAAAATGTAGCAGATATGAGTGAATAAAAGATATTTTGATCTAGGTTTGTATTACTATTTTTTATAGTTTGGCTCTATAATTTTTTGCCGTATATACATTGATATGTGGAAGATCGACCAATAGTCCACTGTGACTATTAATGCTGTTGATGTATATGTGATACATTAAATTCGTTAATAAATAACCGCTTCAGCGTTTGTCTTGCACCATTGTTATGACACTACTTGACATTGAACTAGGAAGGCTCAGCGCCGCGGTCACCATATTAGGGTATCTGTAGATTAGGTTGTCACAATAGAGCAATAACACACCCTAAATACAACTATGTACACCAAAAATTTACACATTGTGTCACGAACCACAACCGGTACTAAAAAGTATCTGATATTTCATATTAATTTATTAGTATGTGACGAGGTATAACTGCCTCGTTGGTCTAGCGGTTGAAGTGTGCGACTGCCAATAGGGAGGTCTCGGGTTTCAATCCCGGGTCGGGCCAAAAGTGTATTTTGAGTTTTTCTGATTATTTATACTTGATAACAGCTCGGAGTTTGGAAGTTCGGGCTTGAACCCCCGTGCCTCGGAGAGAGCACGTAAAGCTGTCGGTCCTGCGCCTTATCTCTCCCCGGTTGTGTCGGTTAACCGTCCCATCGGATTATGCTCTCATAATCCGATGGGACGGTTAACCGACACCGACGAGGGAACGGAGAGTGCACCTGTGTTTGCGCACACTCTTGTGCACTATAATATATCCTGCGTATTTGGCTGGTCTTCGTTGATACTGGCCGCCGTGGCCGTAACCGGCTAGGAGAACATCATTAGTATGTGAGTATCTATACATTTACTAAGATAACCTACAGCAGTTAATATAATAACGAATTTTTAATTTACGTGCTCTCCGAGGCACGCGGGTCCAGAGCCCAACATCCAAACTCCTAGCTAAGTACACAGCTATTAAGTATTTGTATAATCAAAAAACTCAAGAACACTTTTGGCCCAACCCAGGATTCGAACCCGAGACCGTACAATTAGCAGTCCATACCACCACTAGACCAATGAGGCAGTTAGACTGAATTTTTATACTGAATGTATATTTCTGTTGCAAAAAAATGATTGTCCAGGCTATCTACCTACAGCATGTTCACTCGAAAGTCATTTAGAAAAAAAATAATGAAATTAAAACTAACCGAGCTATCTTTACAACAACAACCCCTGCTGGTAATGCTGCAGGGCGAAGCTAGGAAAAGCCCAAGTTACTCCTTATATCATCAGTTACCTGTTCAGTAAAAGTTCCAACAAAATTAGTCCAAATGTTAGAGATATTAGCCGGAGCAAAGACACTGAGACGAACAAATAAATTAATAATATTGATTTTTTTGATGTTAGTACCGTATATAATGTATAACAATCGATACAATATGTTTAATAATCTATTATATACTCAAAAGAATAAACAAGACTTTCATAGAATAGTGATCCATGAACAAATCAGGATAAGGTTGCTATGCCATACAGCAGGATCCATAAAATAAGCAATTCTTGCATACATTTGACGTACAAAACACAAAATATGCATGCATGTAATTTTAAATTAACAGCTTTTTACTAAACGCATATGAAAGTATGTACGGCACTTACATCAAAATAGTAATAATGTATTTCACAAAAAAAAATGTACAAAAGCTACCTATCAATGAAAGTCCCATCGAAATCGGTCCAACCGTTCCAGAGATTATCCGGAACAAACAGACACCCAGACAGACAGAGACAAAAATAAAAATTATACATATAAGTATCGTATACGTATACTTTCATTGGCATTTGGTGATAAGCTGTTAATCTGAAATTACAAAAAGACACCTCATTTTTAATTATTTGTATAGATTTAAAATAAAAACTATTGAAGGGGGAAGTATTAGAACTCAAAACAACAGTTTTAAGAAATTTTGACCGTTTATCCCTGTTTGGAAGACGGTTTCTACTTTATACACCTAATACAGCTTTAAACAACAACCCACAATGTCCCACTGCTGGGCCCGGGTCTCCTCTCAGGAGAGGGTTAAGGCCATACGTCCCCACGCTGGCCAAGTGCGGGTTGGGGACTGGCAAGAATACGTTGTGGCAAGAATCTTGCCGTTGGATGTTTTTAAGCCGCCCGAAGGCCTCTAACTAAGATTCACGACTGTTATCGTATGATAACAACCCGGACCGACTGCTTAACGTGACCTCCGAATCACGGAGACGCTCATGGTAACATGCCACCAGCGGTCACCCATCCAGGTACTGACCGCGCCATCGTTGCTTACCCTCGATGATTGTTTCTAATCACCGAGTGCAACTGGGCTATGAGCGCCTACTACATACAGCTTTAAGCATTTATTTTATAGTAGAAGTTATTATTGCAAGAACTAAGCGATATATTTAGTAAATGTCCTACTTAGTGCAGTTAAAGCCATTTGCACGTGTACGCGTTGATTTTTATCAAGTATGCAAAGTCACGGGCCCTCTGTTATTCATATACAAATCGGATGACGCCTTGCGGTCTATTATTCAAAAGGGTATATATATATAGGGGTATATATATAGGGTCCGATAAGACTCCGCGATACAACATACGATTATTGTATATGAGTTAATATAGTTACAATTGCGCAGTCATATCCAAAAGGATAAAAACCACTAAATAATAAAAGAAAATAATACCAGATCGGCCCGATAAAACTATAAAAGCTGATTGAAAGAGATGTATATGTTCGTCTGGGTGAATCAGTTCCAGGGTGAGCAAATACTCCCTGGGATCACCTAGACGAAATTTTTCCAAAGTGAAATGTTGACATCAAAAAGTCATTATCTTTACCCCGGGTGATATCACCTGTTGAAATGTGTGATATAGCCTGCGAGTATGTAGGTTTAAAGTAGTCTATGTCCTTCCTTAAGTAACCAGTATCTCCATTCTAAAATTTCGTTGTAATCGGTGCAGCGGTTTACCGGTGAAAGTGTAACAGGTATACAGAGTTACTTTCGAATTTATAATATTTTTATTCATTAAACAAAATTAACTGTAACGTGATGACGTCGTCAACACACACATCATCAACAACCTATAATGTCCCATTGCTGGGCTCGGGTCTCCTCTCAGGAGAGGGTTAAGGCTATAAGTCCACAGGCTGGCCAAGTGCGGGTTGGGCGTTAACAAGACTACGTTGTGGCTACGTAATCTGGCCGTTGGATGTTTTTAAGCGGCCCAAAGGCCTCCAACTAAGCTTCACGACTGTTATTCTATGATACCGGGGCTGGCTGCTTAACGTCTTTGAATCCTCGTAATTCACTAGTCTTAATGATACTTTATCATTTCACGAGAGCACCTTGTCAAATCGAGAGTAGATCAAAGCTGAATTTCAAATGTTCATTAATAGCTTGGATTGACCTTCTGCTAATCGCGGCAAGTTATTTAGTACTTATCTAATCTATACATTCACAGTTACAACCCCACTTAGCTTTTATGGAAACCACGTCATGTAAATAACTCATAATGTTTGATGGCACTTATGGTATTATTCAATATTTCCTTATCGCTTGATTGTTTTCATGTTATAACGGATCTGATTTTGATTATTTTGGGTATAATGGGTTTCAAAATAATGTCAAATGAGGCCGATCGATCCTAATTAGACGTGGAGTTCTTAGAAATAAATTATAGGACTATATTCTAATAAAAAATAACTTGCATTATGGATTGTACTAGTAGACCTGCTTTTTAAGATGTTTTTTTTTAAAAAAAAGACAACCCCCGCATTATGAATATACATTGCGTGTCACGGGGATCTTTACAAACATACATGAAACGGACACAAAGTACACCCAGACTTAGAACAACAATTAATGGATCACACAAAGTGTTGTCCCATGTAGGATTTGAACCCACAACACTTGGCGCAGTAGGAAGCGGTGTGGCGACCACTGAAACCACTAGGCCAACCGTGTAGTCTACTAGGTTTAACATCTACTATTAATATACAGATGACGAATTCAGAATATAGAGTGTCACTTTTCCTATTTATCCCGTGGGTGTCGTAAAAACCACAGTACTGTTAAGAGAATGAAAACTTATACCACCCCATCTGGCAATCGTGGTGCAGTAAGTCAATACCTTTCTTCTAAGGAGGACCTATAACCAGTAGCATTATTAACGGCTGTTGACGATGATGGCACCACTATAATTAATTTCATTACACCGTTAGTCTGTGTAGTAAAGGCTAAGTATACGAAGTGTTACCCCTATTCATCTCGTGGTAGTCGTAAGAGGCCAGTAAGGGACAAACTACATAGGACAACAACCCCACATAGAGTAGGAAAACCTGAAAACAGCCCACATATATATATTCGACAGTTCAACGAATATCGGCGTATAAATCGAGGGTTAGCTTAAATCCGTTTAGTTTTTGCGTTTTGTTTCGTCTCACTTACACTTTAATGGACTCGCAATTAGGTTAGTTAGGTAGTGAGGGCTGCTAAACAAAACATCGTGAATTTATTTCACACGTGATTTAATGATGTGCTATTTAGCAGGAGAGAGTTGATGATGTGTGGACCTATTCAAGTGGAGGATGAATGCTAAACAGTCGTGTATTATGAAACCGTTGCCCTGAATTTTATAATATAGGGCAATGATGGGGCAGCCGCTAACTGTTCTTAGTCATATTCGTTGATAGATAGCCGTTTAATTTATACAGTATTGATATGAAATTTAAAAGCATCGAGCTTATCATTATATGGGCTGATCTAGCTTTAAAAGATATAATTACAAAAAAAAACTATTAAAATAATTAGAATTATGGTCAGTCATGGGTAATAAATTTCTACCAATATAAGAAATTTATCAAATTACAATAATTTAACACACTGTGCTATCCCACGGTAGAATGCTTGATGTATGCAGAGGCGGTGAATGCTATTTGTCAATATTTTACATATAGCACGCGTCTACCTCATTCATCACACGTTTGCTGGTTATGTGTACGTTTAACGAGGCTGTACGTTGTACACTGCTAATCCGATAAAGTACCTGTCTTCAGTAGCCGCCCCGAGCCGACATGTTCACTCACAGGGGACTTTTAAACTGATTATGAATTCCATATATACTTACTTATATATACTAATACTTACTTATATATGAATTAGACTATAAAAGATAAAAATTCATTTTAACGAGTTACTAATACAATATCATATAATTGTCTGTCACATAACAATATTTGACAAATAAAAACTGCTGTTATAAATATTCTGTCATATGTTTCTATCCAAGATTTGTAAGTTCTTGATAGTCTTTCAGGGACTTCATTAGTTAGTCGCAAAACTCATTTTAAATATTACTTTTTAGTTGTGGCGTCAATTATAAATCTTATAATAGATTACGAATACACTTAGGCAGTCAAGCTGAAAACCGATCTGAATTTAACACTTTAAAAAAAATCTAATAAATGAATAAATAAATATGTTCAGACATTTAACAGACAACGCCATCTAATCTCAAACTAAGCAGAGCTTGTACTGTGGGTACTAGACAACTGATATTAATACTTGTATACTTTTTTTGTAAACATACATTATACATAGAAAACACCCAAACTCCGAAACAAATATTTGCAGATCATACAAACTTTTGGTCCGACTCAGGAATCGAACCCGAGACCTCTAGCACAGCAGTCGCATTCGCTACCACTGCGCCACAGAGTCAATCAAATATTAAAATTCACTATAAATATTACATTCAACTTTCAATATCACAAACCGCTACCAACAAGATTATGATCTAAACTCTTAATATCGTAATTAGGAACAGAATAGTTTTACATCCCATTCGAATATAGTAATAAACCTAAGTTTACCTACTAAAAAAAAATCTTCTAATTTAGTTATAAACGACGGAGTTGTGAGGTAAAAAAATTAGGTAAACCAAGTTCAAAACCCCCTTCATTTCGAAAAGCTATTCTACACAATCACATTTAAAACCACCTATTCAAACTGGTAATGGCACTGTAGTTGATGACCTCGTCTTATTTGCCAAACAAACAGTTTAGACGCAAAGTGTTTGATCGGTACAAGTCACTCGCAAATTAGCCACACTGCTGTCAATTTGCTAATGAAAAAAGTGGTAATTAACACAATCTTCTGAAATCGTTGTATTTTACTGAGATGACATCAAGCCTCGACTGATTCCACTCGAACATTCATGATTATAAACAAAACAACATATTACAATAATAATTTACTAAAACAATCAACACGACTAAGTGCGGGTAGTCCCACCTCCCACCTAAGGCATCGCTGGGCTCAAGCCAGTCTACACTTGACCATGAGATAACCCTTTCAAAACGACGGGATATAGAAGGTATATTTTTTAAATAATTTTATCACAACAAAAAATACTTTTTTCGTTAATTTATTGACATTTATTTATAACTATGTTTCATTTATTTGTTTCTAGCCAAACAAAATCATGAATTGTCTGGCACTTTGTTCCACATTCACCCAAACAGTTGTTGATAAGATAGTACCTTGATCTTATTGATCCATGTAAATACTAGTCTGTGTTATCGGTAAATATCATAAACTATCTCATATACATGAAATATGGAGACATTTTGATGATTGATTGAAATAAACTAGTAAACTGTTCAAATATAAAAACGTATATAACCAGAGTATAAAACCAGAAACCGCCATTATCGAAATCATAAACCAACTCACTGCTCGTTGAGGCAGAAATACTACATCGCGAAATCCATGTAAGAATTGTAACGAAACTATTCACAAGCGTGGTGACCATCACAGAAAGACCACAACGCTGTATTCCTGTTACGGGTCTAATGAAAACGCTTAGAACGCTTTTTGGTAAGTGATTACCAAAAAGCGTTCTGAGCGTTTTCATTAGGACCATACATACATGAATCAGGTCACGAATTTTGTTGTATGGTCTTTATCCACTCAAAAAAAATCCTGACATGGAATGGCGCGGTGTCATTAATTTTAAAAACAATAAAATTTCTGGTTATTCGCAAATCTATTTTTGAATATAGAGGTATTAAAATAGCAAATATTTTTTTAAATCCGGTTGTTCTGTTTACAGATTTCAGCTTTACTATACATGGTCTATTGTCTTTCTTAAATTTAGATACAAAATCGTTTTAGGTAATACAAAATTTACATCGCATATTTTTTTAAAGTAATGATGCAGGTAGATTAAGCCGGAAAAGTTGTCAGCCATTTGAATAGACCTTTTGTTTATTTCTAAACTAAATGAGCTATGCGGTGTTAGCCGTTGTACTACAACAACCGAAGATAACGCCGTGGCATAAAAAAAAAGCTATGTAAAAAGTATCCCATGCCCGACTCTTGGTTGTAAACTACTTCCCCAACGATTTTGTGCCAAATCGGTTCGGTTGTTATTGAATTTAAAATATTTATTACTTTATTAAAAATAATTAAATAATTATTATCAATACCAAAACTGGTTTCACCACCGCATACATCGCTACGTTATTGTAATTTAGCATATATACGAGTACTTTCATATTTTAAAATTATATATAGTGTGATATATTATGAATTAAAAAAATCAATATTATAGCCTGAGCTCACAAAATTTAAAACGACACCATAGTTACATTCAACGGGACTGGTTGTCAAAAATTATAAATTTAGTCGCATTATTGTTATACTATTGATAATAATAAAAACGTTCAGTCGAAAATAGAAGAAGAATTTAATATGAAACACATAATTTATTTAATTTGAGAATAGGAAGTATTTTAAGTATTTTAAGGGAAATTCACAAGTATTAAATCCCTAATGTCATAAGGCAAACGTCTAATTCGGTAATTCCAAAGAGCCAGCAAATTTACATTGCCACGTTCTGTTTTTCTTTTTAAATAAAGAGTATCCTAGAAATATTACCGTGTGACTATATTTCTTGATTTGGTTTCTTCTTCAGTAATAAGAAATGTCGTAGCATCTTAACATACGTCATGAACGCTGTCGTCTCTCGCTGCAAATACGATACTATTCAATTTCAAATTAAGTTTTCAATAGCCAATCGCATGTTGATTCTCAATGCGTGCGTATAGGATTCATATTAAATAAAACTTGAATAAATATAGTTAAATGTAAATAAATATAAATGATAATAACAACAGTTTACGGGCAGAGCGATTAATTTACTTTTTAATAAAACATCGGAAATGAGTGAAGTTCTCCTGTTTACCAGACTACAACAATGCCAAGAGGAAAACGAATGTTTTTAAATTACTGAGCTGATTTTAATGAATGAGGTATCAACAAAATTGTGGAATGAAATGTCGCCTGCGGTATTCCCTGACCAATAGGACTTTCAAATCTTATAGAAAAGAGCATTCTCCTTAAAAGGCCGGCAACGCACTTGTGATGCCTCTGACGTTGCGAGTGTCCATGAGCGGTGGTAATCACTTACCATCAAATGATACGTCTGCTCGTTTGCTCCTATTATATAAAATTAAAAATTAATTAATGATTTTTACAAACTTGTCTTTTTTTGTCGAAATGCTTTTGATTCCTTGTAAGCATTAAGTTATACAGTTTTTGTTCAATATCTATTTCCACATCAAGACTTCTTTTGATATATCTAAAATAGTAACCTTTAACGTGGACACTTACGATTCGACTGGTCCATAAGTTCAAAGTCGCTCAGCGTGCTATGGAGAAGGCTATTCTCGGCGTTTCTCTAAGGGATCGCATCAGAAACGAGGTGATCCTACAAAGAACCAGGGTCATCGACATAGCCCACAGGATTAGCAAGCTGAAGTGGCAGTGGGCTAGCCACATTTGCCGAAGAATCGATAACCGTTGGGGTAAACGAGTTCTTGAGTGGAGACCGCGTCTCGGCAAACGTAGTGTAGGACGTCCACAAGCCAGATGGAGCGATGATTTGCGCAGGACGGCTGGCAGGAGCTGTATGCGAGAAGCCATAGATCGAACTAAGTGGCGTGAAAGTGGAAAGGCCTATATCCAGCAGCGGACTTCGATAGGCTGATGATGATGAACCTTTAATTCTGTTATCTAAATGCTTATCTACTGATTTGTTTCTATTATTAAAATAATAACCGCATTCCATGTCATGAGATGTATTTTATGATAATTTAGAAGTATAGAATTAAGTTTATAACTAAGTAGGGTTATAACCACACTTAAAGGATGTTTATTTATAAGAAGCGGCAGTTATGTTATCAATGTCTGAGATCAGGCGTGTTATTCCAATATGCGTTAATTAGAAATATGATCAATTTGCATTAATCTAGATTTTTCACTCTAGGAGTGATGATAGATTAAAACCTAAATGTGTTTTCTGTAAAAATCGTTTCTTTGTTGTATATACCGATTCTTATTTCCATGCACACATACTTCGATAATATCTCCTCTAAAAATCTTAAAAATTACTAGAGCACCACACTTCTTTTGTACTAAAAACCAGTGAGTCGGAATAATAATAAGTATTTCAGACATCTCACACACAACGCCATCTAGTCCCAAGCGAAACAGAGTTTGTGGTTACTAAGCAACTGATATAAGTATATATATACTTTTTTGTAAATACATTCTTAAATTTACATAGAAAACCCTCATACAAGAAGTGGCTAGACATACGTTTTCGAATTCGATAACAGGTAACTTATATGTAATAGACACATATCTAAAACAATGGGTAATTAGTACCGATATCTTGCTTAGCTCTATATTTTTGTAGATATTCAAAACACATTACAATATATGCATTACAGATAACAGGTACTTTCAAGTGTCGATTGATGTAACGGGGTTACTTTAAGGCGCAATCTTGACGCTTTAATTCTCCATACCAAAATAGAAAATGGTAGTTGATGAACTATATATAACACCATTTCTCGATAATTAGTGATAACAAAGAGTAATTATAAATGAAATAAGGACAGTTGCTAACTCGTTCTTGGTTACCGTGATAACCCATTTTCTTTAATCAAGTCGTGCTACTTCCGTAAAAAGATAAGCATTTGACATGCTATATCAAAATGGACATGTATTATGATTAACACGTAGCGCATTACATCGTGTGTCGGAGAGAATACGATAGCGTCTTAGCTATTGTAATCTAAAATTAGTCATAAATGTTATTAATATTATGAATTCAAAAGTAGATCTGTCTGTCTATTTGTCAAAGAAATTTGGCATATAGGTACTTTGATCCTTGAGGAAGGAATGGGCTATACTGCGATTTATCGAGGCACGAGGGCGAGGCTGTGGGTAAAAGTTAGTTAAGTCAATGTAAAATTATTCCATAGCTAAGATCAAATATCGGGTTACAAGTTAGTGAAAAAAATCTTCTAAAATGGTAGTGTATGTTAATAACATTCCAAACAGTACATATACACTATTTTTTTAATGGCAACACGTAATTATTGTTTGCAGTAGGCCACTCGGTCTTTGCAGTCATGGTCTAGATTTTGTTAAAACGTAACAACAAATTTCGTAGGGTTGCTTCTTACACATTTTTTTAATAACAAGGCTCTAACTAACGATGGACCGTCTGCTTTACCTATAGGTACTTAAAGTTTGATAATCTATTCATCAAATGCTTGAATTCAATATATCTCTTGTCATCTATTTCCCAAAAATTGGTTTTAAAATATTCACAATAACTTTTGAGTAATTAAGTATACCAAAATGTTTGTGCATGTCTTAAAATATATGTGATTGCAATCCTAATCCAAATTAAATAGCGATGAATTTGTGCCAAGGATTTTGAAATGCTGTAGGTATAGACTAGAAATAAATAAAACATATCAACCCTAGAGATAGGTATAAAGCAGTATAATAAAATATATATGATACATGATGTCACCATCCACTTCTGGGAACTCAATCGTCTTAGCGGTAATGTGTAAGAGTATGCATATATTATGCATTAACATTTAAAAACCAGAATACAAGGAACAAACCATATATTTGTTCTTAGTTTCATTCGCAATGACAATTTGCTGCCTCGGTGGCGCAGTGGTAGCGTACGCGACTGCTGTCCATGAGGTCTCGGGTTCGAATCCTAGGTCGGAACAAATGTTTGTATGGTCCTAAAAACATTTGTTTCGGAGTTCGGGTGTTTTTATGTATAGTATGTACGTATTTACAAAAAAAAAGTATTTATGTATTCATATCAGTTGTCTGGTACCCATAATACAAGCTCTGCTTAGTTTGGAACTAGATGGCGTTGTGTGTTTAGATGCCCTAAATATTTATTATTATTATTTATAACTGTAGAAGAGAATAATAAAAACAATCTATGGTCATATATTGTCGGTTTAAAACATCGTACTGACAGTAACTTCTCGCGTAAAATCGAATTTCCTTTCCTATAACGTCACTTGCATGTATCTGGAATACTTGTTATTCGTTTTTTTGAATTTCGTTTCTTTTGCAATCGCGTAATCAGTTCCGCCTTAACCTTATATTTTTAAAATATTTTCTTGTGGTTAACATCATCTCAACAGTTATAAGTCAATTTTATTAAACTCTTTCAAACCACCAGATCAATCATCTCTTCCATAAGATCATTCGATCATTATTAATTTTAATTATAAGGAAATCTATTTATTTTCACCAGTGGCAGGATCCGTCCATTATTTATCTGATTTTTTATGTATAAATATTCAACATCCACATCAAAATGACCCTAAGACACAAACATGAAAACAAATAAAATCTTCTCAAATCGCAAATAGTAATGCACTAGTCTATTGATCATCATGTCAATAAAACTGTACAAAAAGATACCGGATGATATCAGCAATGAAAATAAATTTAATAGCTTTGTTGGGAGGTTAAAAAAGCTTCTAGCGAGTAATGATATTACAGTGTCAAGGAATACCTGGGAAAACAACCTAAATTAATTATATAATAATTGCAAACTGCCAACCAAACAGTTCTTTCTCCTCCTGACAATGCTGTGCCTGACAGGGTTCATAATTGGTACCTACCTTTTAGTCTACAACCTATAAATATACATCATGGAATACAATAAATTACATTGAAATTGAAAACTTTAAACAAATTTAACTTTTAAAATTTCGCGTTTTATGATATAATAATTATTAGGCTGACTCAGCCCATGACCACGGCCAGCACAACCTGGTCGAAACTTCAGGCAAATCAGAGTTATGTAATACCATTCTTTAAATAAGTGATTATAATTTCGCCTCTTTTAACGTATATATTAAACATATTATTACATGTACATTATTAAAGTACATGAATATTAATAAAAGCCCTATTAGCAGCAGATAGGCATTATCTACAGACCTTGTTAATAAAATGCCCCCCAAAACAATGCAATACTCGTGCTTAATGGTGATTATTATATCGCTCCTAAGCCCACAAAATCCTCAAACTATTGATTTATAATTTCGTTAAAGTTTGCTTAGTCTAGTCCCTTTTAATTTTGCGAAAACTGCAGTATTGTTTCGCTGGAAAAATCGTAGCTGTATTTCATAAACTCTTTGTTTTACAATCTTCCCTGTTTCCTGTATTATTACCTCTATAAAAACGGAAAACGTAAAGGCAAGGAAGTTAAAAAAAAATATAAAAATACTTTTAGTAATAAACAAATGACTTTGTGGGTTCTCTAGTTTGCGGTTCTCACTACCGATAATTACGTTATGTGCCAGCAAGCCTCGTCTATGCTATCCAGTTTCATATTTTTTAAACACTTTTATGTTTACGCAACAGTTTTTTCCGATAAATATTTAAATTTTATAAAAATCTAAAACCTTATTGCGAAAAATCAAGAGTTATAAGGATGAGTGATTGATATTTCCCCAACCTCACCGGGCCACCTAGTAAAGGGTATACCCACCCTTACAAGGGTTACGATTCTTCAAATTAAGTATTTTTTTTCTCATTCGAAAGAGACCAAATAATAAGGTGTATTTATATAAATAAATCTGTGCATGTGTATGCAACTAAACTCTTCCTTGACGACTGAACCACCTGTAATGATTTTTTTATGTTTATTCCTGACGATTCGAGAACGGTTTAGATTTAAAAAAAAGACATTGATTCAACCCGCAGCGTTAACTGCGACTAAAGATATAAGAAACATCATGAGGCTCATCTATTTTTTATATATTATTTTAACACGTTTCCATCTAAAAGTTGCCAAATTGGTTCATGAATGACGGTTAACTGTTGTAAAAAAAAACAAAGTGAGAAAATTTGAAAATCTTTTTTGAGTTTAACTTAACATATCCATTTAGTTCAGGAATTAAATATCTACTATCAACAAACTTGAATTATGACCCACTTTACGAATAAATCGCTTGAAACCATCAAAACAACAAATATTGCCCTCCGTTACAGTGCACGCTGAACTTGTTTTAAATACTAAGCAAGCTACATCGATACTCATCGAAGATATATTCAATTTTAACCTGTAGCGTCATTGCAGTAGAAAATAGTCACAATCATATTTATGAATCCATGTACTTCGGAATTGACTATAACTCAAAGTGAATACTTTTTTTTATACTGTAAAAGATAGTGCTCTCTGTAAATAAATGACATATAAACAAGGTCGTTACCATGAAAATGCATATTTGGGCGAATGCCGACCTGTCGACCTGACTGTATTTGAGTGCCTGTGAGAAAGTAAGTTTATAGTGGGTAGTTTCAAATTCGTCAATAGTAGGTACTATCTAGGTATAACTAGAATCAGACACAGTTGTTTAATAATCTGCGAATGTTTAAAATAACTACCAGAGCTGGTTTATTTACTTAGTCTGCAAGTTCCAAAAGCCAACTTTACTAACTTAACTCTATTGGGAACTAATGTTTGGTAAGAATATTTGGAATAGAGTTTACCTTAACAATCGAATTCTATTTCTAATCTCAACTCGCTTCTATACATATCCAATTTGGCCAATGGTGACAGCCGTACATCGTCCACAATGTTTGCCACTTTAGTAAATATTAAAGGACCGAGCAAGACCAAAACTATAAACTAACTGAACTGTCTTTACAATTATTATATCTCTGTATATATTTATTCTCCTGGAAATTGTGTAGCGTGGAAATGGCAAACTGAACTTTGCAAGCAAAAGTGTTAAATGTTTTAGATTTCATGTATCGGCTTCAGCTGTCAAAATTTAAAGACGAAGTATGAAATCAACAGGATAAAAAACATCTTCTAAAAAAAAGAGAATTAATGCGATTCTTTGAGGTACATAAAAGTTGGAAAGCATATTAAAATTATGTACTATTTGACAGTTGAAGGATCATGGCTCAAGGATCATCTTCATAACTTAGTTGAGCTAAATGTTTAGTTTCAGAGTAATTTATTGTCCTTTCAGTAAAGCGTCGATGCTTTAACTTGACTTTAGTTTGATGCTTAGCTATGTGTAATGGATGTGTCTATGAACAATGCCAACAGACATCACAGATAATGCATAATGTGACAAAGAGGTCTACTATGGGAAGCACTAGAAGATTTGCCGCAGATTGTCATATGCAATTTGATTATACCTACAGTTGTTAATTTTGTTAGTCATCTAAGAACAATGAAAAAATTAAAGTTATAATCCTATATACTACATAAAAACTTTTGATTAAATTTAAGTAGACTATCACTCGGGCCATTGTTCCAAACCATTCACACCTCATTCATTGAAATCAGTTCAGTTACTTAGGTGTAACGGTCGAACATACGTACATATACTCCCAATACTACCCTGTCTTTACGCTTCGACGCAGTCTGGTAAAAAAATTACATTTCCTGAAAAAATTTGCTTTGAAAACGTCTGTTTATTTCAATTTTTGCAAGTCTTCCACTGTAATATTTCATTAGCAATCACTACAGAGAATGCTGAATGATAAAAAGCAGCTTAACTTTTCCTGGAAGTATAGTTGTGAATGTTAACATGTGTGGGTGTGGAGGCGAGCGCGTCGTCACCCCAAGGGCTCTTTGTCACCTGCCTGCAGCCTCCCTCCGAACAATTGCTAAACATTCAACAGACTGCATACATACGTACATGCAGTAAAAGTTACGAATGAAACTACTAAACCTTTCAGCTTTGACAATATTTTTTATTGTTTTTATACTGTACTTTACAAACGCTCCTAATAGTTTAAACAACTTATTGTTACTCATATTGCGTTTACTAAAATGTGAATGCATTGTAACAAAAAAAACTACTAGATAATAAAATCTTTTATACAGCGACCTATATGTATGTATTCATCAGCTGATTAAGCGAAATGATGTCACAACAATACGGAGAAATGTCATTTGCGATAATGTTGCATTGCCATTAAAGATGCGATAATACAATTCGTGATTAATGATCTATAAAATCATTTATAAGTAGAAAGATTTAAGATTTATGTGATAAACTGTATTTTTTGACGTTTCGCTGTCATTCGAAGTAAGATTTCCACTGAATGCGTAATGGATTCTTTAATGTACAGTCGGATTAAAATATTAGTACTTGCTTTACATGGATTTCCGTTTTGCTTTTAGGTTTTACATCCATAACTGGATTCAGTGGATCAAGTCGGATTATCATTAAATTATTGTTAAAATCTCCTTTAAAGTTTGAATCTTATGGTAACATGGAGTTATTTCGCAACAACATATTGTTTGAATTTTTCTTTTTACTTAACTGAAGTGCATAAAAGACAATGTTCTTTAATTAACGATTTAAATAAACGGTTTCGAAAATTTATTTTAAAAAGAGTTATATCTCTACCACATTTTCATTTGAGGTTCATTTTTCACTTTCATTTGTTCAAATAGACAAACAATGGAATCTGCTACAAACTGATTTATAAAATATTTTGTAAAAAAATATTTTAATGAATATTCTTTCACTACTTAATAATCTATAAGTATACTAGAAATTTAATTACCATAAAAATGTTACATTCAAACAAATAAATACTGAGAAATGGCATTCAAAATTATAGTGGAACACAGCATGGTCCTTTGTCTCATACAAACATGTGACTGCATTTTAGGAAATCCAGACCCTTCGCAGACCTCAGACTACGACATCATAATCTCAGAGTGACATACTAGAACAGCTGGCATCCACATTAAGCTACCCAACCAGCATATATAACGAGTACGAGGATATCCGTCAAATGAGAACATTTGTGAAAGGATTATACACGTATCTACTCAGATTTATCATTAATTAAACGCTATGTTTCGAGATGTACTCGCTAAACCCTTTGTGAGTGAAACCTTTGGAGGCAGCAGAAGCAACCAGCAGAAGTAACAATGTGCTATGACAAGATCATGAGATGCTTAAGCTATGTTACGTATGTGTGTTATCTGTCGTTGCCTGTTTGTAAACAAATTATAAAAAGAGGTTCTCGATTCGGTTTATTTCTTTTTAAACTACTATTTAACATAAGAACGTGTATGGTTAATTCTTTTTTCAATTGTATTCCTATTCATCTCACTTGGTTAGAAATTCTTATTTGAAAATGAATGATTTCTCGTAATTCTCTTCTATTCTAATCTTTTTGTTTCTCTTAATGTGTGTACAACATACAGAGAATAAATTAAAATTATTAATAAAGTTAGAAATGCGTATTTCAAACTTTCATTAAAAGGAAACCTAATCGTTGTCTGGACTATTTATGAGTACATACCGAAGCAAATCCGCGCCTTCCCCCTCAGGGGTAGGCAGTGACAACAGCCTGCCACTTGCTACTATCCTTACATACTTGACGAGCTACCCCTCCTTTCATTAAGCCTTCCATTAATGTACGCCGGTTTAGAATATTCGTGAACTGTCCTTTCTTTAAAGATAAAGAGGACCCGATACAAGACCTAAAACTAGGCATATAATAATAATTATTTAAAATAAAGAATACATGTTCAGCCATAAGTAGATAAAAAGCAGTAATGAGGAATAACGACTAAAGTGAAAACTCAAAACTATCAACAAACAGTTGTTAAAGCTCAACATGAACTGAAACTCTTTGCTCCAAAACTAAATTTCGCGATCAAAAGAAGTAAAAAAATAAAGCTCGTGGAAAGCATTTGGTGTCGATGGCGCAAGTTCCATGAAGTTTTTCAAACAAGCTTTCATTAAAAGAATTAAAAATCATTTTGAAAAAAAATGTGTATATAAAAGATTTTATATATAACGTTTATTCTATTGTGTTCCAAAACTAATTCAAGTAATTCATAAACTCGAATAATTTTGAATTAGAAATTACAATTAATAAAGTATGAAATCAGTAAATATTATTATTTTTCCATACATATATTATTCAAAATTAATAGGTGCTAACTAAAGGTTTATCACTAGAGAGCGCTGGATTAATTTATTCAAATCAAATCAATCTCCTGTTGGCGTCCCCTGCTGAACGAAGGTCTACCCTAAGTAGCGTCCAACAGCTATTTAATTTATTACTGCCATCCAATTATTGTGAAACAAAATACACGTGAGAGTATGAACAGCAAATAATAATAAAACAATCTTGTAATAGATAAAAATGATATGAATGTACATGTCTCTAATAGCACATATAATGTTGCAAGTTTGTAGTTCAATCAAAGCTTGCCTAGATATTCTTAAAGTGGCTAAAATTGTAACTGCAATTGACTTAGTGTGACAAGTTCTATTATAAGTTATGCCGATACGAGCGTTATGAACATATTATTAATAAGTACTTTTTTGACTTTATACTTACGTCACCTTCATTTATTATTCAAACATGTATATAATTTTGAATACGCATCACGAACCATAATGAATAAAATTTTCGGTAACCTTTTCTAGTCCAGATACTTATCACATTGTAAAATGTATTTTTGCGTTACGGTAATAGGTACGCGTGTACTTGGTTCTCTAACAGTTAAGAAAAATAAATGATATAGAAGTAACGGCTAAATCACACAATCGTTTACTTCTTTATGTGACCGTTGTATTTCTATAATAATAATAATAATTTATTTAGTAATAACATAACCTTTACATAATAGTCACAGATGTTTTAGCTAGGCTACTTAAATTTCAAGATATAAAAATGTCAAAATTTTCATTTTAAATGGTCGATCGATTTATGTTCTGCCCAGATCAATAAATAATCGGTATTTGATTACTTTTCTGAACTTAAATGCTTCATTATATATTTTCCACTGTGACACACGTAATTATTTATTTAACGTGTCATAGACTACTATGACACATTAAATAAATACCACTAGGCTCTAAAAGAAAAAAGTGCAATCAAATGTCGTTAAAATAATAGAAGAGAACAATACACAAGTGTCTAGTTCATTAAGTATCAAGAACTTACACAGGTTCTATATTAAACGGTCAAATCATCAAATGCTGAATTCTATGATTTATCCACGACATACACCTACACACAATTAGATTTTTTGCGTTGTTTTTTGAGTAAACACAAGCACAAAAATATACATTCACAAGACGATGTTAGATAATTACCCATAACGATTGACGCAAAACAAACATTCAATGCAATATCACGTTAAATTCCTTAATAAATATTTAGTGATAACAAAAATTTACAGTCTTAGTGACTGCCGATAGAAGTGAACACTTTGAACAATTAACATTAGAATTTCGATGTCGCAAAATATAAGTGTGTGCTCAACGCGGCTAAAAAGTTTTCACCTAAGAAGTAAACAAAAATTAAATGTAGTGGTATTAACAACTCTGTGGGTACTCGATGATACAATTTAAGGGTTGGGTTTAATAGCTCATGAAATGTATGTAAGCAAGACGGAGATGTCTGCCAGTCGAGTGCGGCTGACAAAAAGCACCTTCCTATAGAGGGGGGCAAGGGGGTACCTCAGGGGCTTATTGTGAACAGTCCTCGGTATTCCTTTGAGTGTTACAGATAAAGTCATATTTTTCGTTTTCCGAAGTGGGGTGTAATGACACTTTGTAGGACCATTCTCTTTTAATCGGTCTTAGGGAGCATCTACTCATTTGAATATTTATTTACCGTATCTGTTTTAGAATATTGTTTTTCGTCGTTTTGAATATGTGTTTTATTATTTGAAAAATGTTACTGATTGCAAAGATGTTTATATTCAAAAATGTGATAATGTTTTGTTTAAATTAGTCTTTTTATATGTGAAAAGCATTTATTATGTATTAACAAACAAATACATAAATTTTATTTATTTCTATAGATCATTGAAATCCTATTTCATGACAGCAGTTTGAAGCTATTGTGACAATTAAAATGTTATTACTATTACGAGTACAACTGGCTATTGTTGTTAACTGCACTCTTTAAATAGGTTAATAACTAAAGTAGCTATTATTCTACATATGACGCATGTTTAGCTAGTGGTAAGTAGCCCTGACTGCTAAGTGAGAAGTCGTGGGTTCGGTTATACTGTGTCCGAAAAGAGCGTGAAAGGCAAAACTGAATGAAAACTTTAGCAATATCAAACGGAAATGTTTAGTCAGTTAAATCTGTTTTTGCTGTTTGATATTTAATTTGAATACGGCGTCTTATCTCCATTATTGGCCATAATCGCTTGGTATCTTTGAGGCATTTTTTCTGTCCATTTTTCATCATAGTTGTGAGGTGAGACCCCTACGTGGACTTCAGTTCACGAGTAAGGTAAGCTTCATCCACGCCCAAACATTATCAATTAGATTGGCACCAATTACTGCTTTCCAAACAGTGCAGAGCCTACTTCGGTGTTTAGGATCATTTTCCTCTTGCAGAATCCAGAAGTCATTTTGGTGTGAAAAAATCTTCATAACCGACGGCAATTATGATTTTTCGTAAATTTTCGTCATCTTCTCATCATCCAAAGTACTGGTAAATAAGTGCAAATTTCTGAAATACTTTTTTGAGAAGCATTCCCAAACATGCACCTTTAGAGGCTTCTTTCGATCGGGCAAAGGGTTCTTACCTTCAATACTAGTGTCAGCCGTAGTCCAAGATTGTGTCGAGTAACCGGCTTCTCAAACTGAAGCTTCATCCGAAAAATGATCTTGACCGAATCACGGTCTTTGTTTTCGTACGCCTAATGCAGCCTTCTTAAGATATGCGTTTCGAAAGGAGAGGTTTCTTCACAGTGCTTCGATATCTCGTTCCAATTACTACTAAACGCTTTTTGATAGCATCAAGTATTATAATCAAACCCCTTTTCTTCAACTGTTTCTCCCTAAAGCGAAATGAAAATAAAGGATTCTTGGCAAACAGCTGCATAATCCATTTATCCACTGTGACAGACGTCTTTTTCGATTTGCCACGATCTGGTAAGTGTTTACTTGCTTACGAAGGCCTTGGACTTTTTCATATAATGGGTGCCCTGGCCGCGGGTCATTTTGGATCCTTTCGGATGTGTACAGAGAAATAGAGCTTCAAAGCGGGAAGCGTACGCGGTACTCCTTGTAAAAAATAATACTTTTAAAAAGAAAAACTGAAGGAAATCCTTATGTTTTTTACAGTGCATTATAAGCAAAGGATGTTTCTTTTCAGCCTAGTATTTATATTATAAATTGCATTCCAAAATTTAAAAATATGACACACCCGCACACAGAGACAGAGAGACATCCAAGTCAAACTTATATCTTTTTGGTTGGGGGTTATTCAAAAAAGTGTTATGCTTGTATTTTAGTTTTACTTTATCATGTAATCATGTGTATTTCACAATGTAATTTAACCGCAAAATATGGTGACTAGGCTTTTGAGAGAAGGCGCTTCGGTAAAAGTAGTTTAGAACATTCACAAGCCAGGAGAAGTAATGACTTGTGCAAAATAATTGGCAGGAGCTGGATTCGAGAAGCCGAGGACTGAACCAAGTGACGTACATTAGAGAGTCCTATATTCAGCAGTGGACAGCGACAGGCTGATTTTGATATTGAAAATAGATGTGTATCACGCTATAAGCTGCACTCGTGATTGTCAAAGCCTCTTGGACAAAAAAATGCGAGGCCTTCTTAAGGAACTGCCGATAGATGTGAAAACTAAGTAACGAAAAAGCGTACGGTAGCGATGACGCGAATTTCACGCTTTTTGTTTACCCCGAAAGTACGCATATATATATACACACAATATACCATATAGCTCATGGAGAGCGCTCGGTGACGATGACGCGAGTTCCACGATTTTTTTTCACCCAAAAAGTGCTATTTTACAATTTGTGGATCACACAAATTCTTGTTTCATGGAAGGATCAAACCTATTCTCGTAAAGTTAAAAGCACTGCAATCGTGCAGTCTACGTTGGGGTAAAGTACCAACATGATATGTCAGTGTTGCCTACATAGCGGTGACACAAAAGCAATCCATATCCAGCTATTTTGTTATCATAACACTACTCAAACTAACCCAGTTTCTGATGTTCTATAATATAAAATTTTATCATTTATCAAGCATTTACCTGAGGGGCGGATAAGCGTGTTGATATCGGATTGCTAGACTCAATACGCTACCTTGATCGTGACTTTGTATTTGCACTTGTAGTAAAATGATTAACATTTTTTTTATTATTTAAGCCTGCCAAAGTAACTCTATACTGCCTGATACAGAGCTTAAGTTGCTACATCCTAGAGCGGAAACCACCACACTCATTGCGAATACAGACAATGCAGCATGGCAACCCAGTCAACGGCAGCCTAGTTTCTTTCATTTTGAAATTAAATTTGTTCGAAAACTGTGAAAAAATCTTTAGAATACGTTAAGGTATTTTGAAATTTTGTTTTTTTTTATTTACAATGTAATTATGGCATTTAAAATGAGTTTCAACCTTTTTAGAAAAGAAAATTTTTCAAGTTCGATACATTTTGAGTATTCCAAAACATTTATATGTTTGTAAAAAGATTTCTTAAGTAAAATTGAACAAATGTATGGCACTGACTAGCTCTAGTGTGTTTAAACCGTGAGTAACATGGATATTCCTATTTTTAGCAATAGCCTTAAATAGCATAAGGTTTCCTTAAACAAAACAAATACATGTTTATTCACATCAAAATCTCAATTTAATTCACGCGGTTTTCCTTAGGTACAAAATATTCTACAGAGAAAATGTACTCTTTTTGTAAGTAGTTTATCAATTTGCTGGTCAAATCACAATTTAAATTAGAATTATTTGTATCCATTGTACTTTGTTTATGCTTTGAAGATATATTGTAGAACAAATAAATCAAAACAACTAACAATTAGTACGTCTTCCTAATAATGCAAGCTAAAGTAATCATACGCCATAAATGCCTTACATCATTTTGGAAAAGGGCTGATGCTTTTACACTGCTTGACCGATATTAACCAAACACAAACCACCACAAGGAAACTGGTATTCAAATGAAAAAAAACCGCATCGAAATTGGTCCACCTATTTGAGAGCTACGACGTCATAGACAGATACTCGCACACAGAGACAAATATACAGACTACACCTGACATAGACTAAGCCTGTAATGTAGTAGCCAGACTGCTAATATATATATATATATATATATATATATATATATATGCTATAGCAATTGTCTAGTACCCACAGTACAAGTTCTGCTTAGTTTGGGATAGTCCCAAACTAAGGCGTTGTGTGTTAAAATGTCCGAAAATATTTATTTACGTAATGTCGCAGGTATATTGTCAAAGCCGTGATATTACAATTTCACTAGTGATATTGTTATTAAACGGTAGATAGTCACTCACATAAAATATGACAAGCCGATTAGGCTCTAGGACGTGCCAAAGAAATATACATACACTTGAAAAACTTAAACCTCCTCTCGCAATAGGATAAACAAAGATTATAGTCATATTCCTGTATTCGCTGGGGGAACACTAGTATAAGGAAATCATCAACTTATACAAATATACATAATTACATATATAAAATATAGAAACGGTTAAAACAAAACACTTCACCGTATGAAATGAAAACATAACTTGAAGCATAAGTTGCCAACCACTAAAAGCTAAGTAGGAGAACATACATATATTCATACAGTAATGGTCAGAACATGTCCTCGGAATGAAGCCCTCTTTCCACATCGGATTCAATTGTTATTCATCGGCTGTGCCCTGGGATCAGCGGAGAACGAATTTTAACAGTACAATAACACATATTTTATGTGCGAATGTTTTTTTCTCAATAGCAATAAGAATCGCGAGTGTTATATTATGAGGTGGAGGAGGTATAACAATATAAATTCTAAAGTTATTTTGTCTTTCTGTGTGAACCACCGAGTTACACTTTACCGTAATCACCGACATATAAGCAAGCGGCAAAATTTGCTTAGCTATATCCCAAGACACGAATCTCCGTCAATATGCAGAAACTTAAGATTATAATCGAATGATCAGTAGAGCAATCAAGAATCCATATTATCTATATAATACTTATAAACAATTCTTGTGGCTCCAATGATTTTCATCAGTTTTAGTAAGCAAGGGGTTTCAGGGACGATAAATCGAACTAATTATGTTACATATTTAGAAAATTTACTAAAAAAAATACCAAGCAAAGCTCAGTCTGTACAATAGTAATATTATAAATTTGAAAGCAACTGCCTGTTTCTCCTTTAGGGCTGAACTGATTCTTGAGTAAGAATATAGTCAAGCTTTTACCGCGATAACCAACATACAAGTGGGCAAAAGATAGTCATGTATAAAAATGGCCATCGTTATTTTTTAATGCTTTACCTATTATCACGAAATGAATTTCGAATATAAGCATTCAGACAATATATTTGAAACATCGACTTAAACTTAATTTATAGGGTTCCGTACCCCAGAAGGGAGAAATGGAACTCTTATAGGATCAATTTGTTGTCCTTTAGTTTGCATGTCAAGACCCTTTTCTCAGGAACGCGTGGAGGTATCAAGTTGAAATTCATATCAAATACTCAAGTCTACTGTCCCTTGGAATTGTGAAAAATTTAAACTTCTGAGCCAACGCTATCAAAAGATGCAGCCATTTTTGCTGCAAATTTTCGACACTTGCAAGGGAATCAAAACTTCCCGTGAACTCAGAATCTTGAAATTTGATACAAAACAACGTCTTATAGCACAGATAAAGGAAACATTGCGAAAAGCATGAAATTTTAGTTACATTTTATAATATATATATATATATATATATATAACATCTACAGGTTTGCACGAAACCCTCGGTGCGGAAGACCGACTCGCACTTGACTGTTTTTAGAACTTCTTGCAAGATTTGACGGTCTTCAAGTTAGATAGGGCTGATAAAATTACATACAAGTGACTAGACATTATCTATTCTTATTTATTTGAATTCAAGTGTAATGGAAACGTGCCTATATGACGCGAAAGAAACTGTATGCACCCCTTTGTGAGCGAATATGGGGCTCGGAGGCATATTATATTCTAAATTCTTAAATGTCTGCATGCAGAACAAGTGTAGAAAGATTAACATAAAATTATGATGCTATAAAGTTAAAGTTCTTTAAAATGTCTTCATCATGGCACACGACCATAATGATAGATCACGTTTAGTACTTAATGAAATAAAACATCTAAAACTGTCAAAATCCGTCCGCCAAGCGATCTTTATTTCAAACATACTGAACCGGTAAATCTTGTACCGCCGCATGTATCGTCGTGAATATTTTCAAATTTTCCGAACAACACGTTTTATTATTTATACCTGTTTCAGCTTCCCACGGATGTAGTGTACAATCGCAGATGAAAATACTACAGTTTCAAATTTTTAAGCTTTTTCTATGACATTCACATAAAAAAATCATTCAATTTTGTGCAGTTGATCGCAATTTATGCGCGTACATAGATTCCGGTGATTCATTATTTTATATATACTATAACGGACAAAGATAGACTGAACGAGTTTATTTGTTGAGAAAATAAATTGTAGAATTCATAATGTGAATTCCGAGCGATACTTTTATCGTCTCGTATCAGTTTATCATGAGCAATCAGGATCAATCAATGCGCGGCCATCCCATACAAACGACTGGTGCTAAGAGGGGTTTCTTGTCCGCGCCGAGCTTTTCCGCTAGCCGTCATCTCTCCATATTGAGATTGATGTTAGGACCGACTCGCAACCTGCCCCGAACGGAATACTAAGAGGACAGAAAGCCGGACCATTCTTCCCCAATTAGCCTCCGATCCGAGGGGGTTTTGTCTCGAAGTCGACCACGTCGCGACACCACCCCGCATACTAAACCGACATCATAATTTTTCATATAAGCCACCCTCTGATTAGGGTGACACAAGTTTTTGTAGTAAGTGCTGTTACTCAGTTTGAGGTTTCAAAGCTTTCTTTTGTCATTTTATGAATTTTATAATGTAAAAGTTTCAAGTTTTGCTTAATGGAGTGATTCAAAGATTTTTATAGTAGCTTTAGTGTTTTATTTGTTTAAAGATAGTTAGACAGTTTTATGTAGGGCAGGATGGCGAGGGAAATCGAGTTTACAGTATTTACGGGATTTTTAAAGTACAAAGGAAACTGTATTATTTGTGAATAAATAAATTTAAAAATTTTAAATTCATTAGTAGGTACAAATTGCAGATTGAGGAAATTGACGAATATCTTTATTGTTGATTTTGTTAAATTCATACCATGATATGTATTTATGTTCCGTTCAGCTAGGTCCCTGATAAGTCACTCAACTCAGTTCTGTTATTTCCAATGTACTGAAATGTATATGTATATTAATATAATAAAATATTTATGCAAAGTAAAGTTGTATTGAACAAACTTAACAGATAGAAAAAAAAAAGAATTACAACATACAAATGTGACAATTGGCGGTCTTATCGCTCATGGCGATCTCTTACAGACAACCTTTATACGGATAATTTGGTGACATTAATTAGGGTACCAGTAGTAGGGTGCACAAATCTCAGATCTGTTTTAAAGGTTATTACAAAAAAACACCAAATTTAAAATATTTAACATTCATATATAAATACACATCTACTCATACTCTCAGACTTAATATATATACTATAAACAAGGTATTATAATCAAAGATAATAATCCTTCACTAACTTTTTAAATACAGGCAAGGTTCCAGGTAAATCGTTCCAGAGTGTTACTGCTTGCACAGTAAAGGATTTATCTGTGAACTGAGTGGAATGTTTTGGCATTGCTAGTTTTAATTTCTCTGATGATCTCAGGTTATCGTTATGAATCGTTTTAAATATTATAAATTTGAAAGAAACTGTCTGTCTGTTAATCTTTCATAGATAAATTGCTGCAGTTTCAATGAAATTTGACTGAGATATACTTGGATTCTCGAGTTGAAACAAATAGCATAGACTACCCTTTATTACGATTAACGACACCAAAACAGTGCCGTAGGTATAAGTTAGTAACATCATATGTTCAAAAACTTCTCACGAGTAAAGAAAGCATATGATAATTTACCACTTTAACTTGTTACGGGTATATATATATATATATAAACCTACCCATTGATCCTTGCATTTTATCAAAACTGTATTCAAAAGCCGTAGTAGGAAATTCAATATTTGGTTTATTACCCCGAGTACTGAGAGAAGTTATAGGTCACTTAACTGTAGGCTTCAACAGGAACAGAACATACTGCGTAAATGTAATACGAGTACACAGGATTACACTTACGCAGTATGTTCACTGTTAGTAGAAGAATCTTCTTATTTTTTTAAGTCAGTTTATAAAAGGTCACCGACCCCCTCTCTGCTGTGGCAACTATATGGACTTGACCCCACCAGAACACATTGCATGATTCGCAAGTTGATGTTCTGAACATCTTTGTAAAGTTCCACACCCAATATATTACCCATTCAGACGTTGTCTTTTTAAAATTTAAGGAGTTACTAAGCAGAATAAACAATTACAACCATATGCATTAGTATTTAATACACTTTCTAAATAAGAATTTTCTATACCATGATGGCAATGAATACTAGGCCGGGATAGTGTAAAATTAGCGTTTCCTGTAATTCGTTTCATAGTCTAATCCTTATTAATTATTCCACCTTTAAAAAAACTGGTTTAAGTTTTATACAAAACATTAATTTGAGATATTTTCTCTGTATGTACATATAACAAATTGTACATATATTGATATCAGTAATCTGGTCTCATCAAACGAGCTCTGCCTAGTTTGGGACTAGATGGCGTTGTGTGTTAGATGTCCTAATAACCTAAATAAAGTTATAGAAATGTTTGTAATAGCTTGGTTACAGTACGTCGTAAGGAAAGAAACACTTCACCAACCGACGAAAGGCCGTAACAAAGAGAATAGCTATTAATGAAATACACGTAAAATTAGCATAGCTTTTAAATGGGGCGTTAACTTACTGGTGTGGTGCTGTGGTCACCGTGTAAAACATCACTCTTTAAGAACGTAATAAAAATAGTGTTTTCAGAAAACGTTTTGTTTAATGTCTTTTACCTATAATAGGTATAAAAGAAGTTTAAAATAAGTATAACACTCAAAATTTTAACTATCTATAACCCGACTACGTAAAAATATATGACACGATTGATATAGCCCATGTCACTCAAGTTGTCATTACGAATCTATTAATAACTCATTGGAAATTTCACATAAAATCGGTTCAGTAGTTTACGCGCTATGGTGGAACATACATAGACTGATATAACTATCATCCTTCGTTTTAGTTCTTCCGTAGTCGAGTGAAAAGCATTAAAAAAGATAAAAAGTGCATAAATACGCAGTACCCCAACCCTTCCCCCATTCCCATTCCCCAAAGGCCGGCAACGAACTTGTGACGCCTCTGGTGTTGCGAGTGTCTATGGGCGGCGGTAATCGCTTACCACTGCGGCGGTTATAAGTCTGCTCGTTTGACCCCATTCCATAATGTTTTTATTACAAATTTTAAGTATTACTTTGAAATATTTTAAAAATACATTTAAATTTGTAACTATATTTTGTAACGATCAATATATTTTTTAGTCTTACAAAAATCTGAGTACGAATCAAGAGCTGAATAAATTTTAAAATGTAACTAATTTAGAAGCAAATAAATAATTCAGAGCGAAAGCGCCGAAAATGAGCCGCTTACTGTTATAATTCACATTACTAAGCTGGAATACGTGTGCGGAGTGCCTGAGGACTCTGTAATTGACCACACAGTATCCTATTTCTCTGGCTCAGTTCAGTAGAATATAACTAGGTACCTTAAGTTCTCGGAATTGTTTGGCGCATCACCGACGTATCTCATTGACAGCTAAATAGATCTCTTGAGATAAATCCATATGTTAATACGTGAAGCAAAAACTTTGTACCGATTTTTACGAAAATCATGCGATTTTAGAAGCATGAAATTTGATAGTTTAAATTTATATTGAGGAGGCGTACAAAAATGCTTCAGGAAAAAGGGATTCTAGTAGTTTTTATGGTCATTTGACCTCTGTGCGACCACTAGTTATCATAATTATGACTGCCTTTGTGACGCAGTGGTAGCGTATACGGCTGCTATGCTTGAGGTCTCGGGTTCGATTCCCAGGTCTAGCCAAATGTTTGTTTGATCTGCAAGTACCTATTTTTTTGATGTTTTCTATGTAAAATTTGTATCTATTAACAAAAAGTATATTTTTATTTATATCAGTTGTCTAGTACCCATAACACAAGCTCTGCTTAGCTTGGGACTAGAAGGCGTTGTTTGTTAGGTGTCCGAAATATTTGTTATTATTATAATTATGGCGCATTATGTTTCTTTAAAAATATAATTAACAAAATAATAAAGTAAATAATCAAAGTAAATTTATAGGTACATAAAATTGTAAAGTTGATGCACATTTATGCAAACGGTTAAACTTAAACTTTTAAAGAAAGAAAGAAAAGATTGTGTATATTTATTTATCAAAATTAATAAAATGTTATGTTCCTTGCAACTTGTTGTTGCAACTTACACTTACTTAGACTTTAGTTAACTTACACTTAACTCAAACTTTGGTTTAACAACAAATTTGTTGTATTTAATTCTTATATGTGAGTCACTTCAAGCTAACTTTGCAATTACCTATTCAGAACTAAACACTAAAAATTACCCGGTATATGTCATATTTTTTATTAATATAATTCTTTTCAAACAATTTATTTAACTATATGACCATTATTTAAATAAAAATATTACCCTACCTTCTTTTGTTGACAGCAATTTTATGCATCAGCGTTGCACTGAACGTATTCCTTTGCTTTCGAAATTGGAGACATGATACAGGAGCGTCTCTTGTTTCCAAAGCAAAATGAAGATAGGTGCTGTATCATTAGATAATAATATCAGTTTAAGGTATCGGACTCGTATATAGACACCGTGTGCTATGAAAACACAATAACTAATAATTATATCTTTACTCTGTTCAAACAAAAAAAAAAGAAACCATGTCGTACAAAGTTCAATCTTAATGTCTATCGATCTAGTGTATATACTTCTGTTTGTGAATTAAAAGTAACATGTGGTAATAAATCTGTTTAATTTTGTTCTAGATAAGATTAATTACAAAGTGCATCTTAATATGAAATATATCGAAGTGGCTTAGGAGCTACTCGTTTCTATACTTCGTCAGACTTCGGATCAATTAGCTGTCAATCCCTCTAAGTGCACTACAGTCGTTAGCTCAAGCCACGGACAAGTTAGTTAATTAAAGATTTGTCACCTACGATAAAGTATTATATTGGTTTGTAAACTCTTCAAAACTAAAAGAAGTTCTCCACCAATTGACACAGTGCACTTGACTACTTCAACAAGATACATGCAAGTGAGATAAAATAAAGTTAGTAACGTGTGTGTACCTAATTTTTATATGCATACTGTATATGTAATTCGCAAAACTATATACAGTCCAGAACATTGCTACGTGTGAACATATTTTCCAAAATAAAGGCACTTGCAAAGAACTTAAAGACTGTATTATAAAAACCGACAAGGCCAAAAGCGCAGATCTAAAATTAAGACAAAGAATTATCTCAATACTTATTTTGGTACAAGTACTGCATCTTACAGCATTCTTTGAAAACGTTTATAAAGATATCTTTAAAATGTTGCCACTTGAGGCTGTCCCTCTTCTCTTGAGCGAGTGAATAATAGGTAATACGCGATTTGAGTGCAAATATTCAGACTATTAGTGTGTCGATTCAGCTGTCGTTTTTCTCAAAAACTATAAATAAAGCCATGTTCATCAGGTACAAACTTTTCATTCTAACATTTTCTTTTCAAAACCAATAATTCTTTAAACGTACTGTAACAATAGACTGAGAACCACCGTTCCGTAGATTTACGGTTTAGTGGCAAAGGAACCCTTAATGGTAATAGTGAATTCTTTTTTTTTTACGTGGTGGAATGCCTTTACGCACTTCGCCCCCCCCCCGCGGGGACGGGGGGNGGGGACATAGGGGTTCACTTTGTGTGGGACTCCTGACTGACTCGCCAGACTACCCACTAAACCACCACGGTGTGCTACTCTGCGCCTGAGGCGGGAGGGATCCGGGAACCGCTTTCTTACGCCATCCGGACCCCTCCCAGGCAATAGTGAATCCTCACTTAACCTACGGTAGGTCAAATAGTGTGCCTAGCATTTATATAGACTTTGCTACTGTGCCGTAAATCTGCAGAACGGTGGCTCTTACTTAGTCCACAAGCTCGGACGAATAATAAGTTTAACATTATTTTGCACAATTTAATTAAGGTTGCCTGGAAGAGATTGCTTTTGGCAATAAGGCCGCCCTTTGTACACTCTAACATTTTATGTACTCTCTTCTAACTGTAATATTATAGTGTGCAAATAAAGAGTTTTCTATCTATCTATCTAAAGTCTGATGAGGTTGTAAAATTAACAATATAACTGCATTTGGAGAACGATTACTTAAATACTTCTCCTGCCAGAAAAGTCTAAAATTATAATCAAATGTATACACACATAAGCACTAAAATTTAGCTAATCAACTCCGACCTCTCACGATAATTTACAGCCATTTACGATCTTAAAACACAAACGGTTAATGACTTGCGTAACATTAGCTATAAAACACTTTAAAGTATTTATGGAGACTCTATAAATTAAAGAATATGATTTGTTACAATTTATAAATTAGTTCAACGGGCGATGAATAGAGTCGCCGATTGACACAAAAGCGACGCAAGTGACAGAATACTAACATATATACACACGAAATAATTTTATTAACAACTTTTAAAACTGTGACAACAGTTGTTTGAAAGTAAATTTGAGTCAATTTACATTTGAATGTAATTTATATACTTTTTATTATCTTTATTACTTCGATTACGATCAATGTTTATAGCCAAATTGTTTTATGGATAATTGAATATTTCTCGTCTATTCCTCTTTTTTAATTCAAACCGTTATCGTACATTGAAATAATGTCTACTGCTGATTTTTACATGACGTTACCAATAAAACTACTTGAAGGAAATACGTTTTACGATTATGGTAGCGAATTGGTACTCGTATATTGTAAAACTATGAAAACTCTATGATTCTGTATGTGCAAATGACCTCATTTTCTAATAAAGTAAGTACCTACTAAAGGCAGTGTCTAATTTGTGATATTAATAAAGTTCTAGAATTAGTGAAAGAGATATCATCACAAACGTTTTATATGGAGCTGTGTAGTCATTCACAATGGGCCGTTCGTCACACTTCATAAGTAACTCGTGTTGTTTGTAAAAACGAGGCTGTGCCATAACAATCATTGGATGAATTAGGGGCAAGTTGAACAGAAAAAAATATGTTAATAGAAACGAGAAGAACATATAGAACAGTTAGAAAAACAACGTGTTAAGTGAACATAAATTTTATAATATTTTAAATTTTAAACTACTCTTATACCAACTTGTCTGGTCAGCTAAACTTGCTTACTGGAGAGAGAGCTAAACTATATAAATATATCCCTTAATATGGCGTGTGTAATATTATTACACGTCTAAGCTCAATACAGCACCGTCGTATGATAAATTACATGCACTAACTAGATTCACAGTCACCGGTGTGTCAATAGTTCGTCTCCTTTTCTCGAATCATAGAAAAGAATTTTACGATTTGACTCCCTCATTGCAGAAAAAATTCTGGTTTTTCTATACACTTATCGTTTAGGTTAGTTATACTCATCGTTCAAGTTTAAATAGAACCGATAAATTGAGTTCGCAATCGCAGCCGCCTGTGCCTTGCGCAGACACATTACTCATCTATTGAATTAGTCAAGAGCCAATCAGTCGCAACCGACATGTTTTGACATGGACATTTAGAGCGAATTAAACGAAATTGTTTCTAAGTAACACTCAACGAATTATGATTTTTAGATTAAGCACAGCGCCAACCAAAACTAAATTGACTGTAATGTATTGTTACAGATCTGAGAATTGAAGTTTATTGCACTTGGCGCTGATAGAACAATTGAACTAACAACATTAAAATCTGCTCCTTGATTGAAAAAGCCTACAACAAAACAAAGAAAAATATCTAACACACAATGCCATCCAGTTCCAAGCTAAGCAGAGCTTGTGTTATGGGTGCTAGATAATTGATATAAATACGTATATTTTTTTTTGTAAATACTTACATATTATGCATAGAAAACACCAACCAGCAATTGGAGATCATACAAATATTTGGTCCGACTCGGAATTCGAACCCGATACCTTAAGCACAGCAGTCGCTTACGCTACCACTTGCGCCACCGAGGCAGTTAAAGATTGCAAAGCACAAATACTGAAAAGACCTTTTAAATTCACTCCAATTAAGTAATTATTATAAGAGTGCATGTTAAAATGCAGTAGTATAGTCAGTGGACGAATACTGTGGAGTGGACGACATTGGCTGCGATAGTCTTCGAGGATTTTCTTTATGAAAATGTTGACATAATTTGTTTTTACCTGCAAAGAAAGAAAAAACAGTTATAAATAAAAAAAATCACAGAAATGAAATATATTTACACAAATTTTACTCTATTTTATTTTTCGAATTTGCACATTTGTTTTTTTTTATACAGACATATGTTTATGGATAAAGCTATGTCTCAATACAATACAAGTGTGGAGAAAAGTTTATTAATGTGTGCTGAAAACCAGTGCTAACCAGAATGTAAATAACTTTTGAGTAATATTACTGCTATTTCTGAACGAAAGAGGTTTATAATAACAACGAACTTCGAGCAACTGATGCAAGTACGAAGTAGTACCTGCAGGTGTTTTTTATTTTAGGCTTCTGTGGGTGGTGTAAAACAATGTCTTTAAAGGAAATACTGAAAGAGAGAGAGTGAGAGAGATAGAGCAATGCAAAAACTGCAAAAAGATATTGCAATGTTTTATAATGTTTCGCAACTGTAGTAGATTACATTGCGGTTGCATTAATTAGATATGGGGAACATCACTGACGCCAGCAACCTTCTTTGAAACGCCTTATGTATACTGTCAAAATTTGAGTATACGCAAACTAACTTAACATTTATATTTACGTATATTATTAGTGACCTATTAGCGAGCACCCGGCTTCGCACGGATAATTTTGAAGTTCTCGGATTACCTATATGTGCTTGTAATATGAATTATATATATAATCCTAATTTTTGAATCACTTTATCTAGTGCTGAGAATTGCATAAAATCCGTTGAGTATTTTAAAAGATTTAAGCGAACGGAGCTGAAGCGATTTCATTTTATACTTTGCAAAGATTTTTGGCTGACACGTTATATTATTTAAATACCTGTATTCATGTACGTGTCATGTGTATCCATTGCATCTCATATATCTCTAAATCCTTGCCACCCTGATTTAAGCACGAACGGTCCGGTTCGACCGGGGCGGTACTACTCTGGGTCCGGATGGCGTAAGAAAGCGGTTCCTGGATCCCTCCCTTCTCAGGCGCAGAGTGGCACACCGTGGTGGTTTAGTGGGTAGTCTGGCTGGTGTCAGTCAGGAGTCCCACACGAAGCGAAGCCCCTGTACCCGCAGGGGGGGAGCGAAGTGCGTAAAGGCATANAAAAAAAAAAAAAAAGGGGCGGTACTACTCTCGTACAGAAGATCAACGAAAAATTACAGCATGCGTGCTGTCGTGTTTCGTTGGTGAGTCCGGTGGGTGCAATAATGCACTGGCATCACTAGGCCGTCATGGTGTGGGTCACATTGCTGCATTATTGCATCGTCTGCATTCGCAATGAGTATGGTGACCACCACTCTTGGATTCTGCTTACGCTTTCCATTAGACAGAGTAGTCATTTTGGCAAAAATAGGCTCTGCTGCACGACTTTCGCTTCTTTTTGGTCGAACCGATCCTTGAAAAGAAGGTTTACGTAGGTTGCACCAAGAATGCAGTTAAAAAAAGAAATGAACTCGCCAGGGTCGCCGGTCGTCTGCGATGATGACGAAATCCCCGTCTAGAACCTACAAAGGATTTGCGTATCTCCAAACCGTATCTGTAAAACTATGTTCACAATGGCATTCATTTCAAAGGCATTTACGTTTTGTTTTTTACAGACTTGAATAAAATAGGTGGGGGCTTAATTCAGCTGCTTCTTTTTCTGTTTGTTAACCCCGAACTTTGTCATTTTTGACCGATTTGTAAATTGCGTTTCTGTTTAAACAGTTATAAATTCCGTTCAACCTTTACTTTATTTGAATGGTACTTCCAATGGTGGAAGGAATCAACGAATAGATTGATTCCTTCTACCCTCACACAATGAAGAATGATCATAACATACTACATAAAAACGTAATTTTTATACTTATGGTGACTAAAATATAAATAATACAGAACTATCTCAACAGGCCGCTATAATGTTGGTCACCATGCTGCATTGTTGCATTGTCAGCATTCGTAATGAGTATGGTGACTACTAATCTTGGATTCTGCCTATGCTTTCCACCAGGCAGAATAGAATCACTTTGACTATATATATAAAAAATAATGATAGTTATAATAAAAACCTAGACGAACAACGTTTGGAAGAAAAAATGACATTAGCGGTTTTAGTTTCAATGTTGAGTTAAGATTGTTTATACCTAAAACGAGTTCCATTATACCACGTAGTCCTATTTAAGTTCTGTAGAAGTATAACGTAGGCTCTGACCTTCAGCTTGAAGACATGCACCGGTATTAAAAATCCCATAGTACGATAAAACTGTACTTGTTACGCTCTCACGGCTCTGAATCCCTTTTCAACTAACTTCGCATAGAACTACTGATAACTGAGGAAGAGCATTGGGTAATTTTTATCGCGATAACTGAAACATGCATGCGAAGCCCCGAGCCAAAGCTAGTTTCGTATAAATTAAACCCTCATAACTGTATGCGTTCACCAGCCATTTGTATAGTATGTTTGCCTATATATTCAATAAAAATTTACACGACAGAGGCCTTGAAATGAGACGACGAACGTGTGTACACAACACAATATGATGAAGTATCTTCTATAAATAAAACTGTTACTACGAAATGTATATGCCTATTTTATAGATAAGATAAGAGGTCGTCCCACATTACCTTTGTGGAGGAACGCTAGTTATGTCGAAGAAGGAGTCCTCGATCCAGGTGATATATACATATATATAAACAGCTATCCATATATATTATGCTATACTTCATATGCAAGAAGTTACTGACCAGCTGGATTAAACATTTGTGTTAGGATGACACGGAGTTGCTTGTGGAACTATGTATACTAGTAGTACACCCATCCACTTATGCCGTATTTAACCATACGAAGAAACTAAATACGCTTACTCACTCACACTCACGCACGCGATACCCACACACCCACACATGCACGCACACACACGCACACAAACACACACCCACACACACAACCAAGCATCTATAAAATAAATATAAGTTTCACTATGATTACTATAGAAAAATGGGGTCTCCTGACACAAGCAAGTCAAGCTTAAAAGGAGGCTCCCAACACTAATTTGTTTTATAATAACTTATGTAAATAAANAATAAAAAAATATTTAATATATTATTTATGTCTACTCCCAAATTAGACAATTTCGATGATCCCTATTAATGATTTTGGATCTGCAAAAAGACAATTATTGAGTAGTTAAAAAATGGTTTTATTGATTAAAAACAATCAAAGATTATGGATGTTCAAATTTTCACTGATGTTTTTCTCCTGCAATCCATTGCTTGATGTCAGAATAGTACCAAGTAGTAGTTCCTTTATCTTTTTTCGATGACATTGAATGATTTTATGTTTTATATTTGTTGTGTTAAGTTGTCACAATCTGTTATAAATGAAGTAAAAAATATGTCGTTGACTCCTTTACATAATCATTAAAAAGGTCACGTAAAGGAGGCGGTGTGCTCAATTATTGGCGATAAGAGGTCAAACGCCACATCGCTTTGCGTAAACACAAGCAACATAGAGGCATCTAGTAGCAATCAATCGCGGAAAGACGGTGATAACGAGACTGGATCATATGATCGTACAAAGAGCCTCATACTCTTTGTACCTATACCCTAAGTATATTTATGTCAAAATTGGCAAGTTGTTGTATTTATCAATACGACTTTTGCAACGAAAGGGTTGACGAACCTCGATTAAAAGAATGACTGGCAGATATTTGATTAGCATTACTTTAATATTGGAATTAATGATATCTAGATATTTTTTGTACGTAACATTTTTCTACTCATATTCTTCAGTCTCTGGGGGAGGATTCATAAAAAGGGACTGAAGTATATAACAGGAGTTTAAACTGGCCCTCAGATACACTCGTAGAAGAGATTTCAGATTCGCTTCAGTGCCCGTCAAACTCGAATAACAAAATGATACAACATTCTCTATCTAATCTAATGTAATCGAGGCTCATTGTATGTTTGCTTGATTCGTATCCAGATACATATATCACGTTGTATGAGATGTGCCCTGTAGTCTTTAAACATCCTAACGTATTAACATAAATCGTCAACACACACAACTCCCGCCTTAGGAATTTAAGTTCCTGTGTCGCGGGGATCTTTACAAACATACATGAAACGGACACAAAGTACACCCAGACTTAGAACAACAATTTATGTATCACACAAAGTGTTGTCCCATGTAGGATTTTAACCCGCAACACTTGGCGCAGTAGGAAGCGGTGTGGCGACCACTGAAACCACTAGGCCAACCGTGTAGTCAATAGTATAGTAGTATACCTATTATCAGCCTACCTATTTGTTATAAATAAACGTTGAGGATAATAAGCCAGTAACCAAGCGACCTGTAAAATGAATTATTACATCTTGATCCACAGAACCACGTAACTCCTACTAGAAAGCAATAATTTGATTGACTTTGGCCCTAACTACATTTGCCCTTCTTTTTACCCGATCACGGTAGAGCCAACAGGAAAGCTAAAGATTAAAGATAAAGGTTTTTGTTGTCTAAGTAAGTAGCACCCTAAACTAATGAACCGATTTTATGAACCGACTAAATGAGGTGAAAATAAAATCTTAATATCCAACCGGATGACCTAAGTTAATGTCAAAAGTTTTACGTAATCATATCGTAGTTTTATTAAAAATAATTTTAATCTTTATTGGTTTAGAGGTTTTTATAAAAATATGTTGTAATATGTTAGTCTCATCGTACCTTATGTTAAGTTAAATTCTATTTAATATCAGGTTAAAGCTTATATAAATATCCTAAATAAGTCAAGTCCAGCATTTGAGGTTGGGTTTTTTAAAATGTTAAGAAACATACTATTGTCATAACTATTTATATCATATTTACGCACCAACGTCTCTCTTTGTGCTCGACACTTAAAAACTTTTCTTAATTCAGTCTATGGAGCCAAGAACACCTACATGTTCATCAACTACCCACAACTCACAATGATTTTTTCATGCTATATTATTTTATTAAGAAACAATTCAAGAGAAGTAAGAGTATATTAAAACGACAGAACGTAAAAAAACTACTATTTAGAATCGGTTCTCCAGGCTTAAATATAAATATTTAAGTATAAATTAAGAGTAATTATAAATGTCTGCCCTGAAATTTCCAAAACCCAATTATTATTCGTATGAATGCACCTTTATAGATACACAGTTCAGAAATTGGACTTTTGACTCGGAGACTCTTTTAATAACGTTATGTTTACATCGCTGTTTCGATATTGATGTAGCGTACAATTAATGTTTACAAAAATATTTCAGGAACTAAACCAGAGTTGGAAGTGAACATTTGCAAAGATGTCGGCCCACTCACACACTACATCTTGCACCGGTAAAACTGGTTTTCCCATAGTGGCGTCTTAAGATTTCGGATATTGTGTGTGTCTTTAATACCGTTAATTTCAAGTAAGATATATTTAAAACATTTAAACTAAACTGTTTTTATTTAAATTGGGTCGAAGAGTATTAAGTATTGCCGAGCTCTATAGTGTGCTTTGGAAAAGGCCTATGTCCAACCGTGGACTGATGATTATCATGATGAAGAGTAGTATATTATATACTGAAGAAATTAGAATTATAAGTAGCTTTAAGCGTATCACAAGCGTAAGCAATCACGTTACAGAAAAGTGTATCAACATTTGTATCAATGTATGGTTGTTACTAATAGTTTTATTTTGTCACTGTTATGTTCAAGTCTCTGGTTGTGCCAGTGCTAAAGCCTGCCTGCGTTTTGTTTCGTATTGATTATTTACGTACGTCAGTAATAAAAATATTTACCATACCGTTTAATTGAAAAAAAAAAACAGATTTACATTTCTATAGAGGAAAATGCGAAGAAAACAATATTATGCAAAATAATTTTGGTGAACGGCAACTTGTTTGAGTGAAATATGCTTTTTGGCACTCTTTATTCGTGTAGTTGAGAAACAAAAAGGTGTTTAAAAAACTGTCTTAAGTTTCAACATAATATTGACAGATTTCAAATATATATGTCAAATACATTCACATGTATATAATCGGACAGCTATTGATTGTACCCGTTTCATTAGATCTAAAAGAATAAAATACGTAGATCATGTAAACACTAAAAAGATTCTGGTACAGATTATTTGTTAATATATAACATAAAGTTTATTGCCGTCCATACACAAACTCAGCAGGGTGACTAACAATCGCTTAACAAAAAGAGTACTTGTAAGTTTTAAGACCTGGAAATTGAACATTGCACACAATCACTCAGTAAAAACTATAAATCAATGTCAATTATATAATAAGTAGGCATATAAATAAATTAGTGAGGTGAGACGAACCCGGGAGTACAGATACACCACTCATTTTTATGTTAAAGAAAAAATAACTGTCTTCTTTAACGTTAAAATGCATTACGATTGCATAAACGAATATTTAATACACACATACAGCATATAAATCATCAACCCATGTTCATAAGGAAAACTTTAACAGTATTGACTGACGTTTGTGGAATCGCTTGCTGACGTCACGACAAAAATGACGTATTTTTACATCGGCTTTTAAAAACAACAAAACTCTACATAGTATAAAGTCGCTCCGACTGTTTGTTCGCTTATATCTTTCAAACTACTCAATGGATTGTAATGCAATATTCGGTGATAAATAGAGTGTTACAAGAGAGAGGTATGTATGTATAGTACATGCATATTACAGAACAGGAAAGCCGTGCATTTTAAAAACTACTAGCCGGTTTGCTATTAAGTATATTGTAAAGGCAAAAACTTATTTTTTTAGTTTGCTTTGCGTGTTCACCTTGTATCAGATGCCACGAGCCTGATGTTAAAGATTCCAGTCTATTGTGCTTTAACATCGCTTAAAGACTGTATAAAGTTCCGGATTCGGCTAATATTTAAAAGAAGGAATTATGTCTTGTATAACTACATATAATTATATTATAGAAACTGACAAGTAGCAATATATATCGACAGATGATATGTATTTTAAAAGTACCTGAAGTACCTGATAAGAGCTTGCCAGGTAGTTTTTATGGTACATTTTCTAGAAGTAAATCCTAGCTCGTTTAAATGTGTTAGGGGTAAATAAGGGTTTATCATAGGCTACTAGAATTAATGTTTTAATCACGTTTAGAGTTAGTGTGTGTGGTTTATTTTTGATGCTATGTCTACATGTAATACAATATATTGATATTATTGTCGTATAATTATCACAAGCCGTCACAGTTGCATGATTAAATAATTTATTAGTTACTTATTGCAGGCAATGTGTGGACTGACCCAAATAGAGCTTAATATAAACTGTTGAGAATAATAGATACAATATAAAGATACTGAGACGGAAGTCTTATTTAGGGCGAGTTTTACAGTATCGTCACCATCTGAGCATATTGTTTGTCTTAATTAAAACATGTGGGCTTCTGATTGTTAAATTAAAAAATGTTGCAAGACTTAAACATGCTCAGTAATAGATATTATTTATTTATTTATGACTGTCTGTTGCGCAGTGGTAGCAAACGCGACTGCTGTACTAGAGGTCTCGGGTTCGATTTTTGAGTCGAACCAAATGTTTGTATGATCTGCAAATATTTATTTCGGAGTTTGGTTGTTTTCTATGTATAATATGTATGTATTTACAAAAAAAAAGTATATTTGTATTAATATTAGTTATCTAGTACCCATAGTACAAGCTCTGCTCAGTTTGGGACTAGATGTCTGAACATATTAATTTATTTATTTTATTTATTTATTTATTCAAGACTTGTAAAACCGAAATTTGTAGTTATCCGGCAGATAACTTCTCAAATTAATAAATAAAAAATAAAATAAAAATTGAAGCTATAATAACTGTATTACTGTCAGGTCGACCCACCAAAGAAGAAAACGGCTTAATCGTTCAACGAACAGACAATAATAGGTACCGAAACGCATTTCCTTTCTTTAATTATATTTAGATACGAATAAAAGATGTCTTGTGTTTAGACTTTGATTCCCCGTAAGGCATTTCTAAGTTGTTTTACTTGTATTGAGATATGATTGAAAAAAAACCAGGAATAGGCGCTGACTGACAAGCGTGACGACTTTTCTAATTTTTAACAACCAACGTAGCGCCGTCATATTGCATTCGTATTTCAAGTGCGTGACTGCCTCGATGACACAGTCGCAGCATACGCGCAACTACTCTGCATGAGGTCTCGGGCTTAATTTCCGGGTCGTACCAAATGTTGGAATGATCTTCAAATATTTCGTATTGCAGTTTGAGTGTTTTCTATGTATAATATTATTTCCAAAAAAAAGGAGATATATATGTATTTATTCTAGACGTTTAGTGCCAGTACTAGCTTACTTTGGGAGTAGATGACGTTTTGAGTCCGATGTACGAAATATTATAAAGCAGTATTTAAAAGTCAAAGATGGGCCAATATTTAAATGGATTAGTTTTAGCATTTCATCTATATTAATATTATAAAGAGGTAAATTTTGTGAGATTCTATTATATGTCTTATTATATGTGTTATTTATTATTTATTTATATAGCGCAATAGAAATATTCTACAGAGCCATCTACCGAAGATACGTCAAACTACGTTATAACGAAGGAAACGAAGAAACTACCAATCATGAATCGCGCAATGGAAAATTACTCGTGCCGATTAGCATACATACAACATCCCCAATGTCAACCGTTGGGCAATGGCTCGCCAGTCATAATCACCTCGCCTGATTCGAGGATCCTCCCTTTGCCTTGGAGGGATACGTGACCCGTTTCTCCACATAATGAAACGATTTTGAAAATTTTCACACTAATAGAAAGCCAAATCAATTGAGTGTCATAATCTATACATTATCCATATCTATATATTTTTTTGACATCATCTTCAGTCCTTTGCTGTCACTATTCAGAAAAGAGGATTTGCTCTAAAGAGAGATTTAAGTTTTCCAATTTTTAAAATACATTATAAAAGGCAATTAAACCTACAAGTGTCATATGCTTTCAGCAGCTAATGATTAAGTAAGTAATTAAAGACTTAAGAGTGAAAAAAGAAAGTTACGAAAGATATCTTAAATCGAGTTTACATTAAAAAAGACATAAAGGTGTTCAGCGGTTTCACTTGTATTTCGTAACGGTGGTGATGTACAGAGAGGCATGACTTCATCGACGGTTCAAGGAGGACAACCGCGAATCGTCAATTTGACGAACGGTTTATTGTCACAGCTGATAGCCGTCTGCATCGTTAAATATTACCTACTATATGAAATACTAACTTTTGCGCGCGGCAGCACCGTTTTCTATTGTCTTGCTGTTGTTTTCGTAGTGTCGGTTATCGCAGCAAAGAGTGGCCTATGTCCTGTCTTAAGAATCAAAGCATCTCCATGCCAAATTTCATTGAGACCAGTGCAGCTGATGGGCCGTGAAAGCAGGACAAACAGAGAGACAGAGTTACTTTCGCATTTATAATATAAGTATGGATAAACGAATAAAGAATATTGTTTCTTTAACGATTAATATAAGGTACCTACATCAAAAAACTATTTGTCATTTTTTATTTCTATTTGTTCTGGTTTTTGATGGGATTTTGACGGGATTTTCACTGTCAGATAGCTGATAGTATAAGGAAAAGTAGCCTTAGTCATAAGTTATAAGGCTACTTTTTAGTTGAGTCCCGTGGCCGCGTTACCCGCAGTTATTGTAGATTTACAGCATCAACTGCGGGTAACACCGCAGGACTCAACTAGTAACTAGTACTCAATATAAAGGCCATTGAAACGATTACGACGATTATTTAATGATACTAGCTATAAAACTTGGAGAATAAATTAGTATCTATGCAAAGACGAGACAAACAAAACAGTCTACAGAAAATTGCTCAAACTCAGAAATGGTGGTAATTCTGTTGCTGTCATCGCTAAACTAAAATTCACTAAAATTGTTTTTGAATTAACCTCGCTTCAGCTGTCACTGTGTTTAGTTCAGTACCAAATAAAATTTATTTAGAGACAAGTTTAATTATTACTTGAAAAAGTAAAGGTTACTTTGCAATAACCATAATTAGTTAAATTACTCGACTTAGACCATAATTTTTCTTTAGCTTGTGTTGAACGTTTAAAAAGTGTAACGTGTGACGTAAAACTTGACAGGTCGCACTAAACTTAGACGTCGTCTAAATACATGCCGACTAAATTACTTACGTAATTATATTTTTTACATTAAGAGTTAGGTTTAACTTTGTTACTAATAAACAAGCGTGTACTTCTGATCAACTTTTAGTTGGTACTAAACTAAATATAGTGAAAGCTGAGTTGTGAGATATTAAAAAATGGACTGCTAGTAGATGTGATTAAAGAATAGAACCCAACAACAAATTTTAGTGAATTTTAGTTTAGTGATGACAACAAAAGCATTACCACCATTGTTGTTATTCCTATAAAGAAGTTTTTTTTTATGGACTAGAGAATATTTATAAAATATATGTGTGCAATTTGGGTGTAATTAAATAAAAAGAGGCCGGAAAAATCCAAGAAAAGCTATAATTTTGTGCCTATTTTATCCTCATTTAAATGTGAGTAAAAACGAGCATCAACATAGCAATCGACTGTTAACATCGAAACAGTAGCTGCTAGCTACGTTGTGTACAAACTTCTAACAAATATATGGTTATGATGTCATAGTTTAGTAACGTTAAATCATTTATTTTTAGTTCCTAACTGGATTACTAATATGTTTTTAACATAAATAAACATTGTATAACGCTTTATTTTATGAGGAAACATTAATATTTATTTCAAATACTAACGTTTCCTCATAAAATACTGCTACACTGACATTTTTGTTTCAGCATTAATAATAATCATATTTAAGAAAAATTAATAAATATTTCTGACGTCAACATACAACGCGATCTAGTCACAAACTAAGCAGAACTTGTACTATGGTTACTAGATAACTGATTTTCTTTTGTGAATACATATACATTAACCACCCAAATATTTGCAGATCATATCCACATTCAAGTACAGGAGACGCATACACTTGCACAGCGCCTAACTAATTAACTCTAGATTTCCATTAAACTTAATTGTTACAGCCGTGCACGGGTTTGAATTTCTTGTTTGTTAACAAGAACACTTGAGGCTCCGTTAAACTCACAGTATCGGGAAATCCAAAATTCTCTATATAATGTTACATTTAAAATATTAGTTTTAAAGAATTCATGTATATAAATAAAAGTGAATTACCGTAATGTATGTACGCGCATAACTTCTGATCGACTGTACCAAATTGGATATTTTTTTATTATTGTCAGAACAATCTTTGTATAGATGACATGCTAAAATTTAAATAATCCCCTACTAACCAAACCTCCTCCTCCCTCCCACCACCACCGCAAGGGAACTGGCTTCAAATGAAAAAACCGCATCGAAATCGATCCATGCGCTTGAGAGCTACGATGGCACAGACAGACACTCACACACGCACACAGACAGACATCGACGACAAACTTATAACACCTCTATTTTTGCATCGAGTGTTAAAAACGAACAAAGCCGTAAGTGTTTTACTAGAATTAAAATAACTTGTCCTTTTTCCACTATTTTATTTATGTTTACACCTGACCGGTTTCGCCTTATAGCATTATCAAAGGTTAATTTTTTAAAGGTTAAAATTAAAGAATGTACAAGTGATTTAATTCTAGAATGTAAAGCAACAACCTCCATCAAGTGCCGACAATCGAGTACATTAATTACGTAAATGTTATATTTTCTAAGTCCACATCTGTACTACCACTGACAAACAGAAACAGGCATAAATAAAAAACATTTTTTCGGTAACATGGGAATTACTTAGGAACAAAAAATACAGCGGTATAAAGTACGGCGGGCTAACTAGTATAATTATAAAATAATTGGAAAGGTTTATTAATATTTAAAAGAATTTTTTCTTACAAATCCAAAATATCAATTCGAGAAGTATTTATCGTGTCTTTGTGATTATACCGAAAGTCAATGAAACATTATAAATGATGTAATGCTTGACACAGTCAGGTAATATTAATTTGCATTTGTTAAGGATTATTATCTTTACAAGGAATATTAAGAGTACATGTATGTATAAACGTGTATATACCTAGTATTTTCAAGTAATTATCTATTTTATTCGAGTCTTCTAGCCAAACTAGGTTGGAATCTACTCTGATAGGGCTGAACTTTGATTTTTTACGTGAAGCGACTGCAGCTTAGAACTCACAGCCCAAGTACTAGGCGATATTACTAACAGTAGAGTGCACTGATCACAGGCAAATCAGCGAATTTTAGTTACAAGATTAATATAGAATTCCGAATTGCTAAGCCCATGACCGTTACTGGTGGCTCCTTTCCTATCAATTAGTTCAATCCATACAATTTACTAAAATTGAAGTGTCTGCTTATGATTTCAAATTAACAGCTTTTCATACGTAAGTATATACGGTACTTACATCAATAAAGCAATTTATAAGTATTTTGTCTCTGTTTGTTTGTTCCGGCTAATCTCTGGAATGGCTGGACCGCTTTTGAGGGGTCTTTCACTGGCTTTAAGAAGGAACTGAGGCCTTTTTTTAGATAAGCTTCGCTCCGCGGTTTCTGATAGGCTGCGCGGAACATTTTTGTAAATAATTATTTAAATACATTCATGAATACACAAGAAATGCAATAACTCTCATGCAATGGTATCTTTCCTCAAATTTAAATGATATAATACTATTTGTTATTTACTTATTTTTTACTTACTATTTTTATTTTATTTTAATTTAAATGGTAAATATATATTATATTTATACAAGTATATAGTATGCTACATAAAAATGCCAGTTAATTTAGAAGGCCACGCCTGTAAACCCATTTATTTTACCAGTCCAAAGTTATGGCAGCAAAACCTGCCCTTCAGCCAAGATAGTTTTCGATTCGATTCTCTTTCTGCAATTGCTAACGTTTCTATTTCCTTGAAGGCTAACATTTTGTTTTCATCACGCTACTTACCGTTGAGATGTTGAAGACTGAACCGTCCATTTCTTAATTTTCTATTAAAGTTTACGTTTGTGGTCCCGCCCGTCCAATAGCTCTATCGTCATTGCCTATCGTGCTGTCATTTTCTGACAGAACAGAGCTTGAGTATTTTACTACATAGGTACTTATTATATAACAAACCCGGCGAGGACCCGGCCCGGCTTCGAACGGAAAACTTTAAAATTCTCGGATTCTACAATACTATGCATGAATTACATATTCAAATCTTCCTTTTTAATCACTTCATCTATTGGTGTAAAGTGAATTTAAATACGTTCAGTAGTTTAAAAGATTTAAGGGAACAGACGGCTGATGTTACTTTATTTTATACTATGATAAGATACGCCTCTAAAATTGTGACAAAACGTCACCGAATGACAACATATTAAAAAAATGAGGCTCAATATACCAACCGACACCATCCAAACACAGCAAGCGCACAAGGTCTGAGATTTCTTACAGAATGACATAAAAACTAATTGCGTAAGTGTCAAAGTTCCATGAAAACGATCGGACGCACACAATCTTGTCAGTAAACAAAAAACACAGTAATTCGGTCTTTAACTCTTGTTATGATGTGATACTTCTATATGTTTCTATCGACACAATCCGTGTTCGACTACCGATTTTCTTTGTTGCGTTGTTATGTTGGTTTGTTAACTTCTCATTCTGTTAAATCACGTATGAGCCGTTTTTGCAAATCATTATTTATTGCGGTTTAAAAAAAACTTTCCTGATTGTGTTCCTGCTTAGCAAACAGACAAATCACACTCGGAAACAGAACAAAAATTATTGCAACGATCATATTGCTTTTAGTAGAATTCAAACTCACAACTTTTAGCTTAATATTTAGTTTCTAGGCTACTATTTTAATTACTTTATTTTAAAATTCAAAGCAAAGTAATGCATCCTTTACGAAAAAAATATTGAATCCATAATATTGAGAGTATAGGAGATTTAATAGTTTGCTGCGCTGCCCTGCAAGATTGTTATCCATATTAAGTTCATACCTCACTAATTTGTTTTCAAGCTTTATTTTTTATTTGCGTATTTAAGGGAGGGCTTCATGTTCGTAATGGCTTCGTTAAAATGAAATTATTACACGTAAATTTCTTCGGAAAACATTGAATTCTCTGTTAATGGAAGGTAAGTCTTATACATGCAACATGTCAATGTGAATTCGTTTATTTTAAGATCCAACGATTTTTATTCTGTTAATAGCAAACAAACTACGTATTTATAGTCAGAAGGAAAAGGGAAAGAATACCAATTTATAATGACAGAATTTTGTAGGATGCAGAGGAGGCATTTTCGTGTGTATCAAAAAGAAACTTGAATCGTTCTTTGCGGTAGAAGGGGACACTAGGATTGAACAATATGTTATAAAGGAAAACGAGGTTAAGAGATGAATATTCTGACGAGAGCGAATCGGAAACCATAATTCGATATAATATTGTCATTGTCATCATTTTCTCGGTCGAGGTCGTCCAGAGAAGTGCACGCTTGGCGACTTATACCATCATCATCATCAGCCTATCGCAGTCCACTGCTGGACATAGGCCTCTCCAATTTCACGCCACCTAGTTTGATCTATGGCTTCTCGCATCCAGCTCCTGCCAGCCGTCCCGCGCAAATCATCGCTCCACCTGGCTTGTGGACGTCCTACACTTCATTTGCCGAGACGCGGTCTCCACTCAAGAACTCGTTTACCCCAACGTTTATCGGTTCTTTGGCAAATGTGGCCAGCCCAATGCCACTTCAGCTTGCTAATCCTGTGGGCTACGTCGATGACCCTGGTTCTTTGTCGGATCACCTCGTTTCTAATGCGATCCCTTAGAGAAACGCCGAGCATAGCCCTCTCCATAGCACGCTAAACGACTTTGACTTATACCAAGCAAGACTAAATCTCACTCCCGTTGCGGAGATACGTTTTTAGTAAACGTTTGTGTGGACAAAAAGAAAAATAATCATTATCATTATTAACAGCCTTTGATAGTTGGACATGGCATGGTTTGATTGTTGGCTTAAACACTTGTGCAACACTGGCCAAAACTTTCCACAAAAACACAATTTTTCTTAATTACAGTTCCCATCTTAATATATATATAAATCTTCTATGCGGGCGGCGGTGCTGTATATGACTCCTCCTAAACGGCTGAACCAATTTTAATGGATTTTTTTTTCTATTCCTGAGGATTCGAAAATGGTTATAATTCACAAAACTGTAAAAAAACGAAATTGATTCGACCCGAGGCACGGTAAAAACATCTCGGCGCCCATCTAGTATTTGGACATATCTTATTTATTACTGTTTTTCTTTAAATTCATCAACTAATTGCTGATCATGTTAAAAAGTGCTATTTATTTGGAATAGATAAATAAATTTCGTAGAAATTAACTAGCCTATAATTAAAATGAAATCGATATAAATAAAAACGAATGCATAGGTTTCGATGGACTGCACTAAATTGAATGATTCTTTTTTTACGTTTTCGTTATTCTTAGGAGAAAGTTTGTATGAAAAAAAATACACGCAAAAACACCTTTGGGAAGCCGAGGTGAGCATAATGACTAAAACAAGGATTTCAGATATGTAGAAAATATTCGCAATAAAAATAGTGCGGTACGAAGTTCGCCACGGCAGCTACTTTATAAAATAATAAAAAACTAGAACTATACTATTATGAAATATTTATATTTTAATTAAAAATAATCTAAGTACTTCTAAGAATAAAAACCAAACTTCCATCTTTAATTAAAAATGTATATGTCTACTTTTTAAAAAAGGATAAGTTTTTCATTACATCATCAATGTCTACATGGTTCACACGGAAAGTTTAGCATCCAGCCGCCCAAAAATGTTTGAATTTCGAATTTTATATACTTTTTAAACATGAAAACTCATTAGTTTTAGTATAAAAATAGGGGATTCCCCGAATCCGTCACACAGTAAATAACGCAATATTCCGTGTTCTTTTGAATCGGTTCGAATTTTTAGGCGCGATAAAATTTTAAATGACTGAATTTTTTTAATTTTTTATAGTGTTGGCGTCCCCTAAAAAAGCCATCCGTAGCGGGCAGTCTACTACACTAGGCCATTGCCAGCAGGTATAGTAGCTCATTTCTAGGAAAAGACGTATGTCCAAATTTTCGTTGCACATTAAATGTATTATAACAATGATGAATACATAAGATTAGGTCTGTGCTTAATACAGATTCAACCAGTATTAATCAACCATTAAATTTGAATACAATACGTTGTATAATAATAACTGTTTGTATCTTAGACATGTTGCAGGATGAAGAACAAACCGTAAGAGCCCCGGAGTTTTAGGCGTAATGAGCGCGTGAGGTGTTTAAATTAGATGTATAAAGATGGCATCTGTTATATAACAGTTATATAATTTATTGATATAATGAGGAGTTTATGCAACTGTAGGTAGCCTTATGTTCTTAGCATAATACAGCTTAAAATAGATATGACTAGAGTTTTAAGAGCTGTAAGGTGGTTCAAATTTGTGATGCACAAACGTAATTTCATTGCTTGATGATTTTTCGATGGTAAGGGGTTGTGGCTGTTATTATGCTCAGTAATTAGGTATATGAAAATAAATTGATATCTTTAATCAAAGATTATTATTGGCTGACTTGGGGACCTCGGTTCAGCAGTGCACGGTGATTGATCTATACAAGACATAGTATACTAGACAACACCTTCGTCATATAGAAAGCGATTATTATTTCTCCTTCAGTAAAGCTGATGTCGAATTAAGACTTGGTTAGAGAACGTTTAAAAAACTTAATAAAGTCGGACGATAATTTTACGTGATAATGTCAGAAAACGCTTGGCCGATCATACCTTTATATCGCTTGTTCCGCGTTCTCGCTTGCACGCTCGACTCAGGCGGAACGTGACAATTGAGTCAAGCTTTTACGTGCGTGCAGCCAGAATTCGATTTATAAGTACCTGACGTTATCACGTCAAAAAATATCTACTGCAATAGTTGAGTTCAAATTTTGATTCACCCGACTTCAAAGATTGTGTTTGTATATTTTTTGAGCAAGTTTTGTTCTTAATTCGTGAATCAACAGCCTTTATTAGGCACTTAGAGCGTACTCCTTCTTAAAAGGCCGGCAACGCACTTGTAATCGCTTTCCATCAGGCGATACGTCTGCTCGTTTGCCTCTCTCTCTCTCTTTCTGTCCTTCTCTTTCGCAAGCGGGCTTCGGCCTACTATACGGTTTGGGATAAGTTTTCCTTCTTTTTGCAGTAATGCTGTGCCTAGTTTGTTCCCTCAGCCGTGACTTACGACACCCAAGGGTTGATTGGGTTAGTGACGTTCCGTATTATTAACTCGTCACCACGCGGAGAACGTGATAATTAAATTAGGTTATTTTACTTATTTTGACAACGCATGTTACTTGCGTATACGGATATGAATCATTCAACATACTGATAAATTCACCATACATTTGTAAACACCAAAAAGTCACAACAAACCTTGCAAGATCGATGTCAAGCGTGCTCCATACATCGACTATCAGTCACTGATAAGGCTGTAAGTAGTGTTTGTACTAAACGCAGGGGAAAATGCACACACAGATTTATTTCTATGCCAGCTGAGCCGCACGTTGTTACCCGCGGTTCAACAACAACTACGACTAACGCCACGAGGTAAAGTTAGCCAAAAAGCCTAAGTTACTCTTTATATCATCGGTTATCAAAATCGGTCCAGCCAGAACAAACAGACAGACAGATAGACAAAAAAAGGTAGAAAATATTATTGTGGTATGTATTGTGTACTCATACATATGCATTTAGTAAAAAACGTTTTTTTTAAATATTACAAAAAGTCACGCCAAATTTATTGACTTGTATAGATAGAAGAAATAATAATATTATAAAGCGTCAAGTTTTTGAGGTTGAAGGGGGTAATCGCTGGATCTTCTTCTTCTTCCTATGGCGCTACAACCCGGTGTGGGTTTTGGCCTCTTCCACAATATGTTTCCAGCGATCTCTATTCAGGGCAGTACGTAACCGACTCCGAAACACAAACTCCCCGCAAACCCCGATGAGATGACGACTAGTGGTATACAAAGTTTAAAAAAGTCGTTTATGCGTTCTCCACGCCTTTTATATTGCGACAAGTGTTGTAGGGTCACGGGACAACACTTTGTGCCATCCACAAATAATTGCTCTGGGTTGTTTGTTTGCTTCCATTTCATCTGTGTATGTAAAGTCTCTCACGACACAGGATTTATATTGCAGTTGTCTTTGCGAATAAAAAAATGTTACTCGCTCCAGCTAAGAGAGGGAGAAGGGGTTTTGATCTCCAATAACCGCATTCACACTTTTAGTAGTTAGCTTATCCTGTATGTTTGTAACCGGCTTTTGGAAGAGCGTCGTTTTTTAAACTATATTAGGGAATTTTATTCTATATTCTTCTTCATTCTTCACATCATCACTCATCAACAGCCTTCAACAGTCCACTGTTGGACATAAGCCTTTATATACCAGCCCAGTATACCACTCTGGCAAGACGGGTCGGTATTGGGTTTCTTTCCAGAGTTCCTTCGTTCGCTTAGTCCAATGCAAATCTCTATCATGTTGCTACTTCCATAAACATATATTTGCTACTACAATGTGTATTTCTGACAAATTACAATAGATTCTTTTTTTTATTATCAAAGACAACTCCCGCATTAGGAATATACATTCCTGTGCCACGGGGATCTTTACAAACATACATGAAACGGACACACGGATGAAACGGTTGTATACAATTATACTCGTTTTTGCCCGCGTCTCAACTGTTTGTCCGTAATGGCGTTAAAGAGTCATTTATGTTCTTCTCCACAATCTAAAAGTAAATAAACGCTCTACGCAAGCACTTAATCGACTAATCATACTCCTAAAATGCCTTACCGTAACAGCTAATACTGTTACACTGCTGCACTCATATTAACCAGAAACCGCATCGAAATCGGTCCATCCGTTCGAAAGCTACAATGCCACAGACACAGACACACACTCACACAAAGAGACGGACAGACATCGTCGTCAAAGTCGATAGTTACATCTCTTTTTAGGCCGGGAGTTAAAAAACAAAGTAACAATTTATGTGAAATTTCATTAAAATTGAATTGAAAGCTTTGGAGGCAAATTGAGAGACAGTTACTTTCGAATTTATAAAATTAGTATGGATTTAAAAATGTTTCTAACATACGTAGTTGTTTAAATAAATTCTTATTAAAGAGGGTTAGGTAAAGAAAAAATACATGTTGTGGATATTCTTCATAAATTCGTTTCACCACTTCTTCCAACGTTTAAAAAACAACCCGCGTTATTTTTTCCGTCTGGTACACACTCGCAAGAAGGCACTTGTTTTCAAGAAAATGAAGCACAATCAGGTTTAATACTTGTACCAAACAAGAGAAGCGGCTTCTCACACTTGAACTAAATATTTTCAATTCTAGTCTAGTAGCAATAGAGTACATGTTAGTATGCACTTTATGCACATCGCCGCGTCTCATCCAGGTTGGGCAACAAAATGCAAGATGTAGGTCGAAGGCGTTATCACTGCGGTGTTATCATAATTCCTCACACTTTCTCAAACATCCAGTAAGAATTACTTTCATAATTGAACTATTGTAGTAGATGATGAACGCGTAAGGTTTATATTTTCTTAACAAAAATTTTAATACAATTCATACAAAACTGTAATGTAATGTTTAATTTTTTTTTAATACTAGGTAATTTTTTTTTAAATATTATCTGTCTGGTAACTCCTGTTCATCTGTAAAATAAAAAAAAAAAAAAACAACAACCCATAATGTCCCACTGCTGGGCTCGGGTCTCCTCTCAGGAGAGGGTTAAGGCCATACGTGTAAAATAAATTTACTGATTTTACGTAATTTCAACTGAACTGAAACTATACAGAGTTCTTAAACTAGTAGTTCTAAAAGTATTAACATAAGCATTTTGTTTTCTTTAGGCTCTGGATCAAAAGAGGAAGTGCCACCAAAAATTATCTTGAATTTATCATCATTACATTGTAGTCCACTGCTGTTCTCTTCTTTTCTCTTCTCTTCTTGTTCTGCACTTAGTTGCAGTTTTACATTTGATGAATTAATAATACCGTCACTTGCCATAGTTTTTTTATAATAAGCATTGTTCCATCATTTCATACAAAAACTGAGTAGGTTATCGAAATTTCTTGTATTGTGCAAGCCGTTATACCTAGGGTCATGTCGATAAACTAAAAGTCGCAGACAGATAACAGATTACGGAAAATACGAAATTTATTTATTTTTTATTTAATAATCATCTGCGGTGACAGAAATAGTATGATTAATTTATATTAATGATAACTTGAGCGGATAACCTTTGGTCAGTATTATACTTTTCGGTGACCTCATGTTTCGCGAACTCATAAAGATCAGTAGGCAGATATCAATTTAAGTTTCAGTTTTTTTCTACTAGCGACAGAGTGTGGCTTCGCAGAGTAGTCTTTGAAATTATCGGATTAACGTGCCTCTTGAATCACTGTATTTATTGCTGAAAACTGCATTAAAATACGTTGAGCTGTTTAAAAGATCGAACAGACAGCTGAAGCGACTTCTATACTAGGCAATGATTTTAATCAGCTTGTGGGCCCAATGGTAGGTGATCCTGAGTGCTGTCTAGAGGTCGTGACGACGACTACCAGACCCCTGCCTACTTCGTTGGGTGTTAACCGCACGTTTTTCTTCGAATTGTTATGTATTATTGTAGATAGGTATGTATTTATGGACAGCCATAGGCTGATGATGATAATGTATTTGTAAATATATATAAGTATGTTTATTAACAGTTTGGCTACCCATAACACAAGCTCTGCCTACTTTGGGACTAGACGGACGTGTGTCCATTGTGTGAGACTATTGTTATTAATTAAAAAGTTATTTTTTTAATGGAAAAGAGGGCAAACGAGTTGACGTATCAACTGATGGTAAGCGATTACCGGCGCCATGTACACGCGCTGTACCAGAGGCGTCACAAATTGCCGGCCTTTAGGGGATAGGGAGAAGGATGGGGGAGGGGTTGAGGCCATCTTCACTCGTTATCGTTATCACTAGGGTATCCTCACTCACTCGTTGAAATACAGCGCAGGGACTGTTACATATTGGTGTTCTGTAATGCCGTGGTATCACTCCTGTCGAGCCGGCCCGTTCATGCCGAAGCATGGCCCTGTGTTTTCATAACATTCATATACTGTGCTTAAAGTGGGAGAGCCACGCTTCGGCATGAACGAGCCGGTTCGTTCTAAGAATCAATTTAGCTACCTACACAAATAGATTTTTTTATGTTTTTTCCTGTGTTATGAATCTAAACCGTTCTCGAATCCTCAGGAATAGTCATAAACAATTTCATTAAAATCGGTTCAGCCGCTTAGGAGGAGTTTAGCCACATACATACAAACAAAAGATTTATAACTTATATTTTATAATGATCGAAAAATATTGGTTTTTATTGAAAAGAAGCATTAAAATAAGGTTTTCATTTTTTTTTCAGTATAAAATGTTTTTGGACATTAGTTTTTAACATTTTTGGCGGGAAGTTAAACATAAGACGATGCTGACCTTTTGGTTCTAATTCTTTGACTTTTAATTCTAATTTAAATTTCAAACACACAAGACTTTACCACCCTGGCTAGATAGTTTGGGTATAGCATTAGCACAATTTATATTTAAAAGCATCAGTAACCATATACAATTTTTAATACCATGCGTTTTTTGTCAACGTGTATGAAAATAGTCTTGTTGTCAAGTGCATTGCAATCCACCTACAATTTCAAAGTTTTCGATTCAGCATTTGTAAATTCCTAAGTCGATCGTACGATGTTTACTAGATATATTTAATTATGTTCGTAAAAATGCTACTGCCCCACGTGCGCCTTAACGCGCTAACTAGCGCGTTAGTTTAGGCGTTCTGTAGATGTGGCCAACGTTTTAATGCATTAAAATTAAATGGCATTATTAATGGGATTATACGTTACCCGATAGCTAAAGTGTCGGTTTTTGAACACATCAATATTTAAAGGTTTTAGCGTGAAGTTTAGCGAGATAATTGTCGTTGACTACATTAACGCCATCTCAATCTATCGGACGCGCGCGCACAGCAAGGACGAGTGTACTTTGTTTTAGGCTGAAACTGCATTCGGGAATTGCGGATGCCTTTTAAGTTACCGTGATCCCTGGCGTAGGTGAGAGACAGAACACCGGGGGGTTTTAGTCAGTAAAAGTCTGACAGACCCCTTCGTCCTCTCCCCAGGGCGGAGGACATCCATGAGGATTTCCCTACGTTAAAAAAATGCTGAAACTGCGTTTACGAGAACGATATTGGAGTGGTCGAATGAGAAAGCTCTAGAGTTTCTAGAACTATTGCAATGACCAATTTTGAAAAAACTGTTTTATGATGTTCGGAAATATCTCCTATTGTCTATTTCTTTTTATATTAATTTCTTTTAATAAATAATTGTATATACCTATCTATAAAAAATAAAGTTTCAGTAGCAAAAAATTGCGATTTAAATTTTCAGTTTAACAATCACAAGAAATCGTCAAACATTAGTGATGTCATGGCGTTTGTTTGTGTAAGACATGACGTCACCATTTGTCGACCAGTGTCAATTATTATATATTATACAGCTTTTAAAAATAGTAAAGGGATCGTCGATTATATCTGAACAATTTTGTAGTTTTATTTTTGTTAATTAAATATTAATCTCACTCTAAATAAATACTATTTTTAACTCTATGAATCTCATTTCATCAGATAAATACATAATTTATCATGTTAGTATGATCATACTTATTAGAGCCTTGTCTTTGGGCCATGTAAATGCAAAAAAAATGATTCTTGACCGTCATTGTCGCAACTAGTGTAGCTGTTTCAGACTCCATTCCATTCTATTATGTTTGAACGCTTGAATTAACTCTTAACGACATTGTAGCCTAACAACGCGCATTTTCAACGCGTTAATTAACGTGATGTTAAACCTAACGCAGATGTAGCAGTAGTATATAATAAACACTTACTGATATTAAAATCTTTACGATGCATTTTAAGTTAAACAATAATATTATATTGATTTTTGGCATACATTTATACTTGCGCAAGACTGCCCTTATCTTACATATTTTAGATAAATGATTTAAAAAACATCGTGCATTCTTGACCTTTTGCTCGGCATAGTTTTAACGGGAAGTGACCTAAATGTACTGATTATATTTATATCGGTTACTAGAGAATTCGATTATAAAAATCGGCTCAATATTCTTTAAAATCACTTGTATGTTCCTAACTAAAGCACAAACTGTTCCCTGGTAACCAACACATCACACAATCATTTGTCCTGAGTAAGAATTGACCTCAGGCTTCGTGTTGAGGATCACTAACCTGGACTAGGTCCAACAGGAGGGGCCTATATCGAGTATTGAACCATTAAAGACTGTTAATGATGAGATCAATTGTTGTTTTTTAATTTCCGGACTTTTAATTTAAGACTAATTTTTTGTCCTGATCGTCTTTTTTAAGCCCTGGCGCAAAAAGAGGGTGTTATTAGTTTGATGGCGATGTCTGTCTGTGGCATCGTAGCTCTCAAACGGACGGACCGATTTTAATGCGGTCTTATTGAATTTGAAAGTCAGTTTCCTTGTGGTGGTTCTTAGCTATGTTAGGTTAATATTTTTCCAGCAGTGTAATAGTATTAGCTCTTTTCCATAATAATGTAAGGATTTTTTTGCGTATGGTTATTCAATTAAGTACTTGCAAATGGGTTCTTTTTTTTAATTTTTATTTTACATCGTCTCAAATTTTTTGGTCTGTGTATCGCATGTCACGTGACGCGTGACGCGTGACGGTCGGCCAGTGTCCAATGGCCAGTTGGACGATGTGCCAGTGTTTAATGTAAATGTTGTTATTTATTTGCTTTATTAGATTTATTTATTTGCATGTGAAAAAAAGTTTCACTTTTACCGTGGTTTCATAAAACCACACAATCCCTTTTTTTTTGTTATCTTGTTATGTCAAACTTGTTTCGTGAACGTCATTCGAAGATGAAGAGCTAGTAACTCAAATTAGGCATATCTTACTATAACGGAGATAACCCCGATAAAGACGAACGCGGATTTGGCGGGGTCATAATTAATAAGAAACAGCGATAAAAAGTTTAAAATACACTGGCTCTTTGTTGTAAATTCAACAGTTATAGTTCAATAAAAATGTACGAACTCGTTTTGCTATATAAATAATGAAATGATTTAATTGAGTTCAATATTTTGATTAATATTTTAAATACTGACCTGACTTTAATTGGCCTGTAGGTCTTGGGGCTAGAAACCCTAACTGTTGGAGGTCCTGGGTAGATTCCCATCCACGATAAATAATCGTGTGATGAGTGCTCAATTGGAGAGGCCTATATTCAGCAGTGGACTACACTAGGCTGATGATGATGATGATGAGCACAATCATTTTGTTCTTGATCCATAGTTAATTATACTCAGATAATTGATACATGTGTTTAGATATATACATTGGTTTGCTTGAAAGCGTTAATCTTAGGAACTACTGATCCGATTTGAAAAATTGTTTCAATGTTAGATAGCCCACTTATCGAGGATGGCTATAGACCATATACCTTCACGCTAAGACCAAAAGGAGCGGAGCACCAATGAAGAAAGTTTCAAAAAAGTGTGTGTGTATATATATATATATTTATCGTCATTCTGGTTACTTTATAATACAGGTTATCTAGTATGGATCAGATGGTTGTGTGAGATGTCCAATTATTATTATAACATTTATTACTAAAATTGTAACTGACTTAACCAAAACCGCAACAACGGCTAGTATTTCAAACATGTTAAAAGTTATACAACTAGATGTGGAACATAGGAATAGATAACAGTATCACTTTTAGAGTGGCGCCTAGAGCCGTATTTAATCTTATCTATCGACATTAATAAGATATGACGTCACTATACGTTCTATGTTTAAAATTCTATAGTAAATTTTATTATAGATATACAAGGTGGATATGACAATACGACATTGAATGAAATCGTGGGCTATTTAAAGGTGTTAGTTTACTTTGAGATTGTATAATTTATCCCAGAAATGAAATTGAGAAAAAAAAATTTTAAACAATCTAAATATCTTCGGTTCAAAGATCTTTATTTCTCATTAAGACAATCGTCACTTACGTGAGAACAATATTGAACAAAATAACATATTTTACATCATCCCGATGCAGGTGCAGTAAAAATAATTAAAACCAATAAGGACACCATTTGTAATTTAACTTCACTAACCTACATGATTAAACGAAGCGGTAATAGCACAGAGATACATCATGTAGTAAAATTTTAAAACAAAAAATAGTGTTGTGGCTAAACTACTGAACTGATTTTATTAAAATCTTAAACGTGGACTTGTAACATGTATAGTCATGTCTAGTTCAAATGAATGTCGATTGCCATATCCGCCCCGGTTAGACTAGTTGAAGTTATAATAAAACATATAGTAAATAAACAATATAAAACTTTATCAAGGTATACAAATCAATAAAATTTGACAGCCTCGGTGGCACAGCGGTAGCGTATGCAACTGCTGTTCTTGAGGTCTGGGTTCGATTCCCGGGTCGGGTCAAATGTTTGTATGAGCTTCAAATGTTTGTTTCGAAGTTTGGGTGTTTTCTAAGTATTACATGTACTCGTATGTGTTTACAAAAAAAAGTATATATACAAGCTCGGCTTAGTTTGGGACTACATGGCGTTGTGTGTTAGATGTCGGTAATATTTATTTATTTTATTCATTTATTTTAGTTCAATGGTGCTCGACATATAGGACAAATGAAAAAAAATTAAGGATATGTCTGAATTTCAAATTAGGCGCTAATAGTGGTGCTCATAGCCCAGTTGCACTCGGTGATTAGAGACGATCACCGAGGGTAACAAACGACGCCGCGGTCAGTACATGGATGGGTGACCGCTAGTGGCATGTTACCATGAGCGTCTCTTTAATTCGGGGGTCATGTTAAGCGGTCGGTCCCGGTTGTTATCATACGACAGTTAACAGTCGTGAAGCTTAGTTGGAGGCGTTTGGGCAGCTTGAAAACATCCAACGGTAAGATTACGTAGGCACAACGTGTCCTGCCAGTCCACAACCCGCACTTGGCCAGCGTTGGGACGTATGGCCTTAGCCCTCTCCTGAGATGAGACCCGAGCCCAGCACATTATGGATATTATGGGTTGTTCATGACGATAATTGTAATTTCCAATTAACAGCTTTTCACTAACTGCATAGGAAAGTATATACGGTATCCACAAAAATATCTGAAACGGCTGTACCATATATGACGGGACTTTCACTGGGAGAGAGTCTTAATCTTCAGCAAAAAGTTGTGCATGAGCCTACAAAAGTTTCTAAACTGGTACGACTGGCTTTGCCACGCGGCGTTGCCTGCGGTTGTAGTTGTACCGCGGGTAACACCGCGTGGCACAGCTACCAATAAATTTGTCTCATCTCACGTACAATCGAAAAGAAACCATCCCTATCACGAAATAAAGAATTAAATTCTTTAAATTAGTAAGTTTGTCTAACAATTATGGCAATATATGTGGCATATTTATTAGAAAGATTTATTCAAACCGCCATACGTATAGTGTAGCGATAAGGAAATTTCTTATCGATAATTTTCCAGTGGGTCGATGACTTCAGATCTCATGACTCTTACTTTCAAACATACTACAATTTCCACCATTTGTGTCTCATCTAACGACTTTGACATAATAACAACACGAAAATTGATTTCATTACTGTATATTCTATTAACTTTTGAATGTACGATAAGTCTAGTGGTTTCAGCGGTCGCCACGCCGCTTTCTACTGCGCCAAATGTTGTGGCTTTAAACCCATTGTCCCAGACAACGTGTGATCCACAAATTGTTGTTCAGAGTATGGGTGTTGCTTGGGTTCGTTTCATATATGTTTGTAAAGTCCCCCGCTACACGGGCTGTATATTCCTAATGAGGGAGGCATCTTTAAATAAAAAGTTTCGGTTTGTGTGCGCGTTAAAAAATAATATTCTTATGTATCCAGTAAGGGGGCGTATATACTTATGCGAAATGTTTAGGGAGGGATATTCTTAAATGCTATTCTTTAGAATAGCATTTAAGAATACCCCTCCCCCTCCCTCCTATAAGAATAAGTGTTTTTATCAAGGCATAGTTTACTATGCCTTGATAATCAACCTTAGATAAACTAAACATTACTAGCTTTTGTCGTATGTTAGTTATCGCTCTAAACAGTAGCTTATGTCCTTCCTCAACAATCGAAATATCCTTGTGTTAAATTTAATTGGAATCCGTGCAATGGTTTAGCCGTGAGAGATATATAAACTTACTTTACAATTTATGTTATTATTAATAATGAGTGAATTTCATGTCAATACAATCCCAGATGTCATTATTAACAAGTTCCTAGTATGATTGGGATGAACTTAGAACTTTTTGGTGCAGGATGTTTAGACTACTTGAAATAATAGCATTGACTTAGTGTTCCAACTCAAACAACACTGAAAGTATAGAATATTCGATCTTGATAAGAATGGAATTGGCTCTTAGATGTGGTTCAGTTGAGATGACGGATTAAGAATATATAGCAGGCAGCTAAGTACGTAGGACAACAGTATTTCTGTAGTAGGCTAGCCAGCGCGGTATCCTAACCAAGATTTTATTTATAAGTCTCCTTAGAAACGAAGTTTAGGCTCTAGTTCTGGTCTAATTGCTGGTCTATTCATCCACCAGCGGACTATTTTAAGACATTTATTGACTCACGTTAGCTATACAATATCTTTTAGTGCCTCCTGGCATTAACATTTTGTTACAAGAATTTAACATGACAATTTAAATAAATTATGGCCGATTGGTTTATGAAACTATGATTTATGTTATGTTTGAAATTGTATCTGGATTATGAACTAAAAATTAGCTGCATAATAATTAATTTGAAGTTTTATATAAATGGTCGTAACATATTCTTGGAACTTTTTAATCAATAAGATTAAGTAACACGTTTAACTTTTTTATTGACACTCGATAAAAAATATCAATTTATTCATTCAACAAAAAGGTGGCCATTTCAGTTATCAATTGATATATATATATTTAGAATCGTCTTTCATAGCTGCTTCGGTGGCGCAGTGGTAGCGTACGCGACTGCTGTCCATGAGGTCTCGGGTTCGAATCCTGGATCGGACCAAATGTTTGTATGATCTGCAAATATTTGTTTCGGGGTTTGGTTGTTTTCTATATATAATATGTATTTACAAAAAAAAGTATTTATGTAGTAATATCAGTTATCTAGAACCCATAATACAAGCTCTGCTTAGTTTGGGACTAGATGGAGTTGTGTGTTAGATGTCCGAAATATTTATTTATTAAAAAATATTTATTTATTATAGCTATTGTGTTGGTACACACAGAAAACTCAAGTAAATTAGATATTAAATACAAACTAGCGGTCGCCTTATGATCAATATCCGACCATTATTCAATTCATTAATTTTATTTTTCCTGCACTCCATATAAACTTTTAACTACGCCATTACTCCGCCGTTTGAATATTTTTTGTATAAAGTGTATAAAAATTTTTGCTTCACCTCTTAATTGATAAACAGAAAAGTCGTCTCCACACTAAACCAGCCTGTCTGGTATCAAAGAGCGAGCTTATTTACGTGTTGTCCGGATCACCAGAATCCTCAGCGTTTGAATTAAATAGAAAAAAGTATTGTAGTCGCAATGAATAATCTACGATAATCTTATTTACTAGCCATAAGAGTGTATTTTTAGAGAATAATAGGTACTTGTTTTAAATGTTATATGTTATCGTTTCCACGTCCATTGCTGGATATAAATACCCCTCTCCTTTTCCTCCTTAGGTTCCGAAACAATCGGTTCTGTACTACCCCTGCGCAACGGTTTCCACGACTTTCACCGTAAAGCAATTAAATAAGTAATGTTATGAGGAGTAACTTACGCCATTTTTCATTTTAGGCTAGCAGTGCCCTCGTTACCCGCTGTTATTGTAGTGAATTAGCGGAGCGGTCATCGGAATTCATCCGGATGAGTTTAAGATAGATCGTAATGTTGCAGAATACAATGATAATATTTTCGATATCTAAACCGTTGTATTAGTTAATAAGTTTTATTTAACCATGTACCTTCTTTTCGTATTGCAGGAGGTTAACAAATAGAAGGATCACCTCATGGTAAGTGGACACCTACAACTATAGACTCATAATAGTTAGTCGGGGAATAAATATTTGTTTCGACTTTTGAGCGTTTAATAATACTTTTACTTCGACCAACTCTTGTATATATGTGTACATAAAGATTATATACCTGAATCTCGGAAACGGTTACATCGATTTTCATGAAGTTTAGTATTTAGACGGTCTTGGAGGGGCGATAAATCGTATTTCACAGCATATGATTCATTCAAAATTCATTTATCATGATTCAAAATTTACCGAAAAAAGAATACCGAGATAAACTCGGTCATCCAGGTACTATGTATTTACATCAGTTGTCAACTTCACTCAATTCAAGCTCTGCTTCTTTTGGGCCTAAATTGCGTTGTTAGATTTTCGAAAATATGATATTATTATTAACCATAATCTTCCATCTAGAGTGTTCACTATGTCAGTAATCGTAATTAATCACCTACAATATGCATGTACACACAGTTTTTAAACGGGACACCAACTGAACAAATACGGCTGCAGACTAAGAACTTTTAGAGAACGTTTAAAACTCGTAATATTCGATATACTCTTAATTCATACTATTATTTTAAATTCGAAAGTAACTCGGTCTGTTACATTTTCACGGCTGAACCGCTGTACCTATTTTAATGAAATTTAACATTGAGAAACTTTGATTCTAGATGAAGTACGTAGGTTACTTTTTACTTTTTTACCGCGATAACCGACTTATACGCAGGTAATATGATAATCTTTATAACCGGTTAAATCGATTACAATTTTCATAACGCCAAAGTATTTATATCAGCAAAATGTAGATTTGCTTAGTTAAACATCAACATGGGTTTGTTAGTCTAGTGGTTTGTGAACCTAACTGCTTAACCTGAGGTCTCGAGATCAATTCTCACTCAGTATAAATATTTGCGTCATGCAAGAGCACGAGGTCATTATGTTCGCCAAGCCGATTCCGGCCACGGCGGTCAGTCTCAATGGAGACCAGCCAACTACGTAGGAGATATTATAGTGCACAAGTGTCTGCGCAAGCACTTTCTTTTCCTCTTTCTTAAAATCCGATGGGACGGTTAACCAACACGATCGGAGAGAGATCAGGCGCAGGACCAACAGCTTCACGTGCTCTCCGAGACACGGAGATTCAGGCCTCAACTTCGAAACTCCGAGCTGTTATCAAGCATTTCTATAATAAGAAAAACACAATAACACTTTTGGCCCGACCCGGGATTCGAACCTGAGACCTCTTGATTGGCAGTCGCATACGTCAACCGCTAGACAAATGAGGCAGTCATCATATTTGCAATGTGGCAGTCATGGCTGGGTCATCAGCCTATCACAGTCTAGTCCTAGGCCACTCCATTGCACGCCACTTGGCTCAATAATAGATGATAACAAAATATCGATATAGTAAAATGGAGTGTGTATGTTCGTCGAGATATACATGACAGTATTTGTGCTGTTGTGATTAGTTGGTGAGTGTCGAGACTGGAGGCCCAATGATACACAAAGCATATATATAGCAATAGCCCGCCAAAGTGTTTGTCACCATGCTGCATTGTTGCATTGTCTGTATTCGCAATGAATATGGTGACCACCATTATTGGACTCTGCTCATGCTTTCAATCAGGATGAGTAGAGTTTGCTTTGAATGTCTCAAATATGAAAAAGTTAAAGGTTCTGTCTAGGTTAGGATCAGAGGTTTCATCCTAATTTAGACGTTTAAATTTATTTTTCTAGAAAGTTCATTTAAAAAAAATGCGATGTATTTATTACGTAAAATTTACACAAGACTTATATGCAAACAGTTGTGTATGACGCAGGTAGTCACAGTATCTGTTTATATTTCAAATTTACAGAATTTCACATTAACAGGAACGTGTTATTGACTACGCTTTGTGTGTTTTTATATTACCTAAATATTTAATGACTGACCATAAAGGATTGCCAGTAATTGGTGTTAAATATTGGCGATGTAAATATAAATAGGATGCATTTACTCACAAAGGATGAATTGTGAAGCATCGAACCGAAATGATCAATAAAATGTTCCATATATATTTTTACGCATTTATCTCTTATTGGATAAATAGAATATATACTTCATTGTACACCAATAACAGTAATTACAGTTTAATGTTTTAAAATTGAGTGTAGAAGAGACGGCATTATTGCTAAAATTAATCTCCTCCAGGTAACGTTTGGATGGACATACCGACTGGAGAAAAATATATATAAGCAATAGGTACTGTGATTGTTCTGACATGTATATACATATAAATTCACAAATAAACAAGGAAAGTAATATGCCTATATTTTAATCTTACTATCATTATGAATGCGAAAGTTTCTATGGGTGTGTAAATATTTTTAGATGGGACTTTGCAATAATATATACATACAACTTATAAAAAACAAACGATATATATATATATATATCTCTCATAGAGTACTATTACTGCAAGTGTGTGAGTACTATAACCGACATACACCCGGGAGAACCGTGGGCAAAAGCTATTTTAGAGTATAACTTAGTCCCAGTTAAGTAACAGCGCAAACCTACTCTACCCTTAATCGTACACCTATATTTTTTTAAATATACATGCCTATACATTTATTTATTTCTAGATACACATATATTATAGGTACGCAGATAACATCTTGACCGAACAAACAGTCGCACACATCTATATTTTGTCCAAGGTGCGAAAAGAAATTTTAAACTTAGCAGTCAAGATCGCTAAACACGAAGTCAGCATCTTCAACATAGCATATATCGTGAAACATACATGCTCGTAAATTAAATATGACTATCGAAAACATTCAACAAGAAAAAGTTTATAAAACTTTTGACGAGACTACGTCATAACTTTCGACATAATTTATATAACCTATGTAGCCCGGGCCATTATTAATAATCTATTGAGATCACTTTCATTAAATAGATTCAGTAGTTTAGGCGATACCAAAAAGATTGCCAAAAGTATTACCCTTCCTTTCGGCTTACATAGTTTTGAAACAAAACTAAAATAAGACTATCTAGGTAAATTAATTTATAAAAATCTGTGCGGTTCTTTAATAGCGCTACAATTCAAATATTGCCAAACCGATTTTATCTATACTTATGTTCGCTTTTGGCGCACAGGCGCAAAAAGGGAAAATATGAAATAAAATAGTTAAAAATATTTACAAGTTCAAAAATTGAAACTGCCTATCCGAGCTAAACTCGGGATTTACAAGACTACTCAGTCGCGCCTCACCTATTCGGCATGACGATGACGATCGATGCGCCTAGCTTCCTGAGGACTAACTACCTAGAACTCAAGTGGAAACTGAATCATGGCTATATATATATATAGCACCTATGCGTCACCTGGACACAGCACTCCAAATCAGAAAGCGGCTGAAACGCCCCGCTCGACAGCTCCTTAAGGCTCCCTCAAGCAGAGCGTCATGACCCCTTCGGATCCGCACCACGAACCTCTCGTAGGCTGTCCCCTCTCCGGGTGGACGACCGGCGGTTCGAGTCTAGAGACTGGGCAAGCATAATGATCGGATCACTTTGATGAGCCGCTAGGACAGCCACTTCAAGGAACCAAGCGCTCCAAGAAGATTCCCAGCCTCCCACAAGTGCGAAAAGAAAAACAACAGTCGTCTTATCGTTTTCGTCAAAAGGTTGTTTATTTAAATGGAGATACACTTTAAAAGTATATGTTAACAGTTATCAAAAGTGTTCAGCCAATTGTCATCTGCAGTCGCGAGAAGTCTGAAAACAATCAGAGTCGGCAGCTTAGAAAGAATATACTCGTCTCTTCTTCTTTGGTAGGGTGCAATGATAAATACCTATGTCCAACAGGGGGCTGCAATAGGTTGATGATGATGACAGTGATGAATTGTCATTTATATCATCTTATCTAGGTATTATATCGCTTTCTCGTGTCAAGTAAATGCTTACGATGAACTCCGAAGCTGTCTCACCGATTTCACGCTATTTAAATATGTGATATGATGGCCTGCCTAATATAGGATAGTTTTTTTTCTTTTTTATATAATAATAATAGTATGTTAAACTGAAATAAAGATACTAAGAAAAAGTAACCACATTAAAAAAAGAAACAATAACAATTTTATTTATTTAGGTAGTAGTATTTGTTGTCTAAAGTCTGGCAGTATTGCCACGTTGAATGGCAATACTAATTCTCTGTACTAGAAAAAGGCCAAACTTATAATCACGAGAAGCGTCTATCAGTTACTTAGCTAAGCAAAGGCCTACCCATATTCTGAAATAGGATAATTACATCACACTTAGAGCAATAGGCGCCGAGCACTATTCTTTGATAATAGACACAGATGAATTTGCGTCGGTTAACTAGTGGTGTTATATAAATAAAATACAATAAACTTTTATCCCGTTAATTAAGTTCCACTTTCAAAATTTTTGAGTGGCTTGTTTACTGGTTGCACCAATAAAATCATTTTCAATTAACCGTAATACAATTAAAAGGTATTAAGCTCTATAAAATTATATCGGAACCCACGGCAGATGTACGTCTGGCAACATAAATATTCAAATGATCGCGTGCCTCACCAAAAGTTGGTTTGCAAATGCAATGCAATTATTTTCATATAGGCAATATAACAATAAAATAGTTCTTCAATAGGGGAGGGTTGGGGTAATGGGCCTCCAGTATCCTCACTCACTCGGTAAAACACAACTCAAGCGCTGTTTCACACCGGTTTTCTATGAGGCTGTGCTGTCACTCCGGCTGAGCGTGTGGCTCTCCCACGGACTTGCAGAAGACCGCTGATAAACAATTTTTTATATGCTTTGACACCTGGTACTATTTAAAATACAACTGCATTAGGAACAAATCCTGTGTCGGAGCCATCCCTTTTATTGTCACCTACACTAAAATTATGGGATTCTATAACCTAGATAACATAACATATTATTTCTCGGAAAATGAGATATGAAATTTGAATTCTAGCTAAAACCCTAATCCTGATTGGTTTTAGGGAGTGTTGATAAACTGAGAACTGCATTAATAAAGTGTAAAGGCGAAGGTGACAGAAGAAATTTCAAGGACTGATTGTTACTGCAAACTGCAATATTTTTTAAACTTTGTCAAGTAACTTTTTTATAATATACTGTTACATTTTTTTACAAACTTCAAAAAAGAAGGTTTTTCAATTCGACCGTATATATCTTTTTGCTAATGTATGTTCGCAGATAACTTCGTCATTTATGAACCGATTTTAAATATTCTTCTTTTATTAGAAAGGAGTTTTATATAAGGTTGTTTCATGATAAGGTTACCAGGATCTTAGCCCAGCGAAATAGAGGGCAATGAAAGGAAAAAAAAATACGAACTTCGTGGAGGTGACTAGAGCATTTATAAAAATATTTATTAAGTATTTTATAATAATACAATTTAATGGAGGCCTGAAGCCCATCTGATGATGGAATTGAAAGGCATTCGAGGGAACTCCTCAACGATTTACAGCAGTTTCCTTGTGTTGGAGCTTGTTTAATTTGTATTGACGAGAACTTTACACCTAGAAGGGTTCTAACTATCGTTAGCGGTCTGATAATGAAGACGTAGAACAACTAACCCAACTCCTCAGCGATTTTCTCCTCCTCCTCTGTTTGTCATAATTTCATGATGACAAGTCGATAATGGAAGATACATCTTCTTAACAGGAGTTGGAGGACAATTCTTCAACTATCATATGCTTGTGTTTTTACCTTTAGACGTATTATTTCAAGTTATTTAGGTGAGGTAATGATGAAAGGTACAACTCCTCAATAGTAAGTTAGATACTGATAAGCTAATGATCAAAGTCAACTGCTTAACAATTAAGGATTAAAGTGTGATTTCAATGTCGTCCGTGCGTCTAGACCTTAATTTCATCATTTGCCAACAATATAGGGAATCGGGCTCACGTTAAATATTAAATACTGCTGATACTTTATAATATTGTTGACACGCTTTTATTTTAATTTTGGTAGTCGCTTACATTTTTGTAATGTAGTTGACTTCAAACAGATTTAAGGCGCCCCTAGCACACTTTATAAAACTACTTTATTTAAATTAATAGAATTAGGTATGGACAAGATATATTGACATATTGTAGTTTGTGTTGGTCAAATTTAAACCAGCTTATTTTACGCTTTTTAGATTTTCTATGCGGGGAGTTCCCGAGAATGCTTTTAGATGTTAGGTTTTTTTGTTAAAAAGTTTTTTTGTTAGTGGGAATGGAATAACTGAATGAACGAATATGAAAGATATGTGTAGTCCAAAAAGCGATTCATGATTTATTCAGAAATAACCAATGAGCGGTTAGGGAATCGAAAAAATTTGCAACTGGGACTTGCAACTTAAAAGTCACCCATTGATTTTATCCCCGTTCCCTCTCCTCCAATAACAGAAAAAAGAATAATTTGAATCCTTATATCATCGGCTATCAACCCGTGAAAGTCCCGTCAAAATGAGTCCAGCCGTTCCAGAGATTATCCGAAACAAACACAACACCTCGGGCGCATCTTGTTAATTAATAATAGTTTAGTAACAATTTGGCTTGGTTTTCCAACTGGAGATATTCGCTGAACCTATTATCACTTTATAATACCGTAGGTGTCATTAAAATTAAATGTGTTTACAATCAAATGGAACTTCAATAACATTATTAAGGTATTTTATCACTGCGATAGAAAATGCCTTTGGGTGGAGTGTTTAGGGGTTTGTTATAAGAAAAGCTTTTAAGACATATGCCGGTGGGGGCAAATTGAGTTGGTCGCGACACAAAATAGAACCCGTGCGCACTTTTAAAATAACAAATTTTCACGCACTATATGAGGGCTTCATTATCGATGATGGAGTTGTTGCTCAAAACTGTTTGAACCGACTCATATAATAACAACAACTGAATAACTTCACGCATCTCACACACGGCGGTTTGTGATCCCAAAGTAGATAGAACTTGTACTAAAGTAACCAGATTATTGGAAAATATACTTTTCTTTTTTAACCCCCGACGCAAAATGCGTGTGTATGTCTGTGGTGTTCCGTACTATTTATTATCTTTACAATTCAATCGTCTACCTGTTGCCGTTAAGAATAACAAGCAAAAACAAGAAAAAATGTTTGTTGTATGGAGGCCTTTAAAGTATTTAATTATTATATTTTTTAGTATTTGTTGTTATAGCGGCAACAGAAATACACACATCTGAAAATTTCAACTGTCTATGTATCACGGATCATGAGATACCTGGTGACAAACGAACAGACAGACAGACTGCGAGGTCTTAGTTATATGGTCCCGTTTTACCCTAAAAACTCCCTCCCAGAGAACAAATGATCGTACTCTTCTCAAAATTATTTTCCTCTCTCTGGAACAGAACTCATGACCTCTAGCTTAGCAGTCAGGGTCATTAACCATTACACGATCTTCATCACGAGAATGAGCCCGTCATATGTACATTGCAAGTTCGAGTGTACCATTACAATATTACCTATATTATTTGCAAAAAACCTTAAGAAACATGAATTTTTGGATTAAACTTAGGCAACTAATGAAAATTTTTGCCTCTTCATGTACGAATGAGGTGTCCGAGAAGCCAGTTTGGCAAGATTTACATCATTAACTGTGAGATTCAAATGATGTGAGGTATTACCGACATAGTATCTAATAAAATACGAAAACTTAGTATTTTGATCAATATTTAACATTACACACATTAACAGGATCGATAAAGAATGTATACAATTCGTAAAATATGCAACTTACTATTTTAAAGATACTCGACCAATATGCTGATATTTCGAATATTTTGTAGCGATTCATATGAACGTATCATTTATTAATTTTCATTAAATTTTTGCTTTCAATTGGATAAAATATTTAATAAATACAATTCTCGTTCGGTGTATGTAAATAAGGAAACCGATTTATCTGAAGAATACCTAGGTATAAGATGAATGTGATGTCATAGATATGGGTGAAAAGGAGACGAAACTGAAGCAGTTTACAGGTATACCTATATGTGCACAGCCAGGCTATATGAGCTCGCTATTAACTTGATAAAGGTGATCCAGCCGGAGCGTTCCAGGCTAAGCCTCCTCCCTACCAGCATGTGTTTATTCCATCGACCAATTAAAAGAGTTTTAAAATAAACGGCTTAATATTTAACCATAGGCAGAATATATTAAAACCAGTTTTATATTACTTTTTATACATATTTTTTTATGAAAAAATCCCCGCAGTTTCGTTAACAATACAATAATTATGTTTATAGAGATGTACGTTTATTTTACCCAAACTTTTAACCTCATTTGTAAGCACGCTTGATCTATCAGATACCTATCAAAGTTACAAAACAATAGCACATACTTGAGTGCAGACTCAGCTGAAATGAAATTAGCGTAGGCAATAGGCACAGCTGAACTAAACGCTGGTTGGTCACATTTTGCAGTTGTAAAAATACATTCAAACAATAAGCACTTTATTGACATAAAATTATATGCAGTCGGCGTATTTTTTATTTGCAATGCAAACAATTATGACCCCATTATTGTGCTCACTTCTAGTACTTGGCAAGTGTGCACTAAAAACTTTTTAAATTAGACTGACTATATTTTTATCGACGACAATTATCTCCCATTATCAACCGATACCGAGGTGTTAAACGAACACACCAAACAGTTTGCTAATTTCAAAACGTGTTCGAGGTGTTTTAACGTAATTTATTCATTTTCTAATTATTGTAAAGACAGTATTCTTTTTGTTATTATTCATATTCATTCATAATATATGTAAGTAATGTAATCGAACATCATAAGTAAAATGTGCAGTTCTCGCAGAAACCGGCTTTGTCATCGATACCCATTTGTTACTAAAATTGAATAATATAACTTAAGATTTGCCAAGATAAAACAAGAGTACAATAAATACAAAATCTCCGAGTCTAGACAGTGAGAACTTTAAAAACTTTTTGCAAAGTATTTTTCAGAAAGTACGGTGCAACCGGTCGGGGACCGGCTTTTTGGCTACGATTTAAAGTGTACTTACCTGTAGTACAGTGGTAGCGAGGACGAGGAGTAGAGCCCCTTTCGTGACTCCTCCGGTCCTCATGGTGGTTCGGTCGTTGCAAAAAGACGAATGTTGAAAAGTTAAATCCGAAATGGACGAGCGCGCAGGCGTCAACCGCGCCGCTCCACTGTCGGACCGCGAATGAATATGACTCGAGTTGCCGAGACGGACTCTCCGGCAGTCCCGGCACTGTAATAACTTTACACAGTAGAAACGCACACATCGCCTTAAGTTGGCGGCCTGCAAGGCTTCCTACGCTACGCTACTTCTACATCTTCCCAGTTCAGTTTTACTTAACATAACCCACTCAAACTAATTAACAACTCACTTAATTATGTTAAATATGTATACGAGTATGTATGAACTTGTTATTACAGGAAGGTGTAATAAAAACTTCATACTTTCGCATGCTAATGTTTGTGTGCAATCTGCTATCTGTATCATTTCAAAGAAAGATTTTCTGTCTCTTTCGCGCGTTTAAGCCCTGTAAAGTTCCATGACCCCACTCTTGCGCTTATCACATTGTAATAATCATACATTAAAAAGCCTCAAGTGTAATCGCACAGAGTGAGGTAAATTGTTCTCTATTCCATGAACAAGTGAGTCTTGAATGTGTTGACCTAAGGATTGCAATAATTGAATGAGATATCGCTATTATTTACTTATTCGAAGTGCCCAATTCCTTATTAAGAGAACGTAAACTGATATTTGCTCTGATTTACAGCTACTTCTAAGATTTTTCGTTAATACTTTTTATAATTAGTAATTTGGAATGTACCTATATTTTTATAACGTTGATAATAACTTGTATCTCGTAACCCTGACATCGACGACAAATCTTTTAAATTAACTTCTACTCCATTTTTACTTGTATGCCTGTGGCAAAACGAACAAGGGCAATGAAGGTATTTTTAGATTCTTGAACCAAAAGACGAGGCTTTTTCACTCAAGACTAACAACAATAGTTATCTTAGTTTTTGTTATTTATCAATATAATAAATATTTAAAATGACAAAAATTAAAAATAGTGTTGTTAAAGAAAAAAAAGAGTACTTCTTCTAAGTTTTCTTCTTTGATTTATTTATTGGAGGTTAAATTAATCATAGGCATTGTGGTCACGCATTTAGAATGTCACCGAGTGTCACCATCCCAACTCGTTCCATGAGTGTCGTGAGAGCCTGCTTTTGACTCTTTGAGTTTTGACTGCATGGTTGTCGTAGTGTTTCGAGTAGTTCGGCGTGCATGGCCACCAGGGGAGTCTCTCTGGTGGTCGGGCGCATCGAGGCGCTGGGCTTGCGGGTGGCCCTGGACAAGACGGAGGCCCTGCACTTCCATGGGCCCCGTCGCGGGCCGCCCCCCGGCGCCTCCATAGTGGTCAACTCGGTACTCGTACCGGTTCGGGCCCAGATGAAGTATCTGGGCCTAATCCTCGACGGTAGGTGGCTCTTCGACGAGCAGTTCCGACAGCTTGCTCCGAAGCTGGTCGACGCTGCCTCTGCCCTTTGGCGACATTTGCCCAATCTGGGTGGAGCCAGCGTCGCAACGAGGAACCTCTTCACGGGGGTCGTCCGGTCGATGGCGCTGTACGGCGCACCGGTGTGGGTGTCGGCTCTGACCGCCCAGAATAAGGCACGTCTCTGGCGCCCTCAGAGGGTACTGGCGGTCAGAAGCATACGCGGATACCACACGGTGTCGACCGAGGCGGCGTGCGCCTTGGCCGGTACACCCCCGTGGGATTTGGAGGCGGAAGTGCTCGCCGAAGTTTATCGACGGGTGGCTGAATTCCGGGCGGAGAGTGGCGTTCGCC
>PKRV01001720.1:7785-21504 GCA_003709505.1 Hyphantria cunea | reverse complement strand
TTTTTTTTTTTTTTTGACGTGGTGGAATCTATTTACGCACTTCGCTCCCCGCCTGCGGGTACAGGGGGTTCGCTTCGTGTGGGACTCCTGGCTGACAACAGCCAGACTACCCACTAAACCACCACGGTGTGCCACTCTGCGCCTGAGAAGGGAGGGATCCAGGAACCGCTTTCTTACGCCATCCGGACCCCTCCCAGCGACTGCTAGATAGCCTAACCTAACCTATGTAATCTAACCCAATTCAATATTGCATTTATCAATAGAGGTTCCGTTTATGACGAAAGATCAGTTTGTGAAGGAAAGGGAGAATTGTGTACTGACTTGTTTTAGTTGGGTAATACTTAGTTTACTTTAAGACGGTACCAACTTTTGCCAGTGGGTCCACCTGCTTGTAGTTATCGCGACAGTAAGTAGCATATGTCATTCTCCAAGGTAAAATGTATTTCTATAACGAGATTATACACATCGGTTTTGCAGCTGAACCATGAAAGCGTGACATAGATAAAGACGGACAGAGTTACTTTCGAATTTTCAATACCATTATAGATTTATTTCTATCTTAAAAATGGTATCAAAAAAGTTGAAAATTAAATTTGAAATCATGTTTTCTCCTTTGATCAAGATTTTTTTTTATGAAAGACTATGACCGCGGTCGTGATGACAGCGGGTACGATAAGCGATATGGCAATGTAGGCTTGCCGATCCTCGTGCCACTGCTTTAGAGGCCCTTCTATACATATACATATATATAGTCTATGATATAGAATACGCCGATACGATGTCCGCAAAGACCCACTCGCTCGCTCGTCGACTTGCTGTCGCCGCCCCGCTCTCGACAACTTCGTGTCCACAGCCTAAAATTGACAGTGATACCATGGTCTCACAAGAAACCAGTATTAAGCAAGTATTCAAATTCTTTTTACCGTATAAATATATATATTTAAGAATCTCACGTTAGAAAGCTGGATCGATGTCTGATGTAGAAGGCCCTGTATGTACGCAAAGACGGGATCTCCTATTGTTTATATTTATATGGTTTTCCTTTCTTTACGTATTTGAAAGTCTAATAATAATAATCTTCTTACACATCTCACACACGGGCGTCAAATCTCAAACGAGGGAAAGCCTGTACTACGGTAGGCAGGCTGCTATATTGTATGTGTGTATTCATATTGTATTGTAGATAATTTAATCCCAGACACAGGAGAAATGAACGATCATTTCTCCCGTGCAACACACCACGGATAACTCGTTGTGTAAACCGAACCCAACATCTCTGGCTTAGCAGTCTATACTCACAAGACCGACTGGCCCGTGAAGTCAATGATAAGTAATTTTTGAAAAGGTCAACGTTTCGTAGCTAGGTAGGTATAATCTACAAGACCAGTACTAATATAATCTACAACTTTGTTTAAAAATAAAAATATCAAATAAAGGACAGTGAACTTTGTTGTTTGAGAATGTAGGTAAACAGATATATCTATAATTTACATATATGTAATAATAGTTTTTTTTTATAATATGTTAATTATACCGATTATATATTCTACATTTACTTACCATTTAATGTCGCTAACGATTTTGACACGACAGGTTCAAATCTTAGTTTTTTTTTTCACCTTTCCATACTAATATTATAAATTTTAAAGTAACTAAGTCTGTCTTTTATGTTATAACGGCTAAACCATTGAACCGATTTGTATGAATTTCGGCAAAGAGATAGATTGGACCTAGGAGAAGGTCTAATAGGTCTCGATAACCGAGATGAACGCAAGCGAAACCGTACATTACTTCGGTTCATGTCCATGATCCAGAGATCATAGTGATATTATTTATATATAATCTTGGAAAGCCGTAACTACTTCTTCTTAGTTTCAAGGTGTGAATACCCCAAGTCTTGCCTGCCCAATATTCAGCTACAGCCTTTGCATTATCCATTCCTCTCAAAAACTCCTCTAGAGAGCAGCTAGAGAGTCATTTTGAACTATCAATCAATTAAAATCATTTGTATGAAGGGGTGCAGTGATTAGAAACCTTACTACGTACATATAAGCTGTAGAACACATCAAAGTCTTATTCGTGCGTGCAATTAATATTGAAATATCAACTTTATTCGTAAACAACCAGAGTCGATGTTCATTCAAATATCTCTGTACAGTAATAAATCTGTTCTTATATTGGATTTTATTTACCAATTGCTTTACTCCAAAAGAGCCCTGAGTAACTCAATAACCAACTTAGCAATTTGTGTCAATCCTAAATTTTGGCCACAGTGAATGAGTCAGTGTTTAAAATATTTTATTACAGTAAAAACTTATCATTATTTAAGATTACACAATCTTGAATAGTTTTTACTGTTAGAAGCTATTGATTTCGAAGTATCTATTTCAATAACCGATATCGATACCTGTTAACACTAACAACATTATATTAATGGAGCCCCTCGTGCTGACCTTGTGTGACCTGACGCTGCAACTTAAACTCAACTTTATGATTTGCAGTGAAGTTAATAATCTAATTTAAAGTATTATACTACCCTGATGCACTAGTTTATTTTGTGTCACCAGGCTTATATTATAAAAAAAATAAAGTTATTTCTTTATTGAGTGTTATGTAATATTACGCTACCTAGAATGAAAGAAGTTTTCAATAGGGACTTGTAGTCCCATTATTTATTTATTTATTTTTTGTGCGGAAATCATCCCAATTGCTACTGACTGGTGGCAATGTCGGATTCGAACTGACATTGCACCTTCACAAGGAAATCTATGGAACCCCGACGTACCTCGGGTCACCTACGGTAAGTAGACTTAAGATTCCTGTTCATAAATAAGCGCTTTCTTCACTGTCCCAGACAAATTCTATTCGGGTCACGGATGGCCACACCTGTCAAACCCAGGCTGGCGCTTATGGAGGGCGGGGATCGTAATGCGACCTCCGGTACCGGGCTCGTCCCCTGGCCTGGCAGGCCGCCATCTCATTCACAAGGAGTTCCACGCGCTCTCGCTCTGTACAATGATTGCGGCCACCCTGTTCCCGGACCACCAGAACCACCACCCTGATATGCGCCACGAGATCATTCCTCAGCTCCCTCTACGTGCAACATTTTGCGTGGAGCGCCGTGGTCACGACGCTCCACGCACCTTAGCTCTTGGCACAACTATCTGCAGGTAGAACTCTCTGCCACTGGTCTTCTCCCATTTTCGGGACAGTATCCTTTTCTGAAGAAATAAGCTATCCAATTGCACCAAAGAAGCTTCAGTAATAACGCTTGGACATGAGATAACACACCAAGTAAGTTTGGCATCACTCTGTGCTTTTCATGTGTTGAGATCATCGTCATCCCTTTGTGCTATCTTCATTGATTTATCTTCACAGGGTCCCAAAGGAGTAACTTTGATACACTAAGCCGCTAATCTGTTGATTTTGAGTGTGGTGTCGGAGTATACTTTCTTCACGAGACATATTGTTTACTTTATCTGATGACATCACCGTTCATCTTGTTGTCAAGTTTTTCCAGATCACCGCCTGGGAACGTGTGTCATAAACAAACTTTCTTGTCCTTGACAAATTTCTTTTCAGAATGTTTCGACATTAGCTCCTCCAGGCGGTCTTCTATATTTTGTAACCTGGACATATGCTAACCATTTTGCGGGCTACTTAGCTGCAAGTGACTTCTCTCTCCATATCTGTAGCACATGATCTTAGAACCCGTTTTAAAAGAAGACTTGACGTCTTTTATTTCGTCTGGAGGTTCACGTAGCTTGTGTGTGTGCTTTTTTTGCCTGCGCGGTTTTTACCTTTCTCATCTCAGGGTCGGCCGACCGGTACGCTTGTCGTACGAGGTTCTCAGTTTTCAACGCCTACTGCTATAGTTCTTCTCCCGGGCGTTGGATTCTATCTCGTAATTGGGCACGATTCGAGCGCTTCCAACAGTTCCTTTTATTTGCTACCCGAACTAGGTAGTATGTCTATGATTGTCAGTGCTTACCCCCTTGGGCTGCAAACTTGCTGTCAAGCTGCTTTTTCATAACCACCCTTAATAGGTCTGTTAAGTCTGGCATGAGCATAACCGCGGGTGTGTAGCCAACCGGAGCTTGTACCGAAACTTGCTTGGTGTTCTGAGATAGACAGCGAGGCGCCTTCAAATACCCGTTGCCCCTGCAGAACGTTGTGCCCAGGACTTCAGTCCTTCGCTGGTACCGTCTTCCTCGGAGTCAATGGCATTTCCCAAATTTCACTTCTGACACCAGTTGTTGCGTGTTAGGGTTCGATGGATTTGGGAAATAAACCTTCTGACGTGTAAAAAACGATAGAGACTTTATTTTAAAAAGCACTCTTTTACGTAAATCATAAAGAGAAGCGAGAATGACAGCAACAATGAGACGAATTATTTAAGGGGCGACACCTTTACCAGTTCTTTCCATCGGTTCCATGTGTTTTTGTGAACGATTGTCGAGAACATGGCTCGAGGTGGATCACTGTTTCGCTCAATTTCTTACAGGACACAGTAACTTTAAGAGTGAACTACGTACATTTTAATTATCGATTCACCATTGTGTCAATGCTCAACACCTGACTCTAGCTGTGAACAGACAGTGCATCATTTCCTCTGGATAGTATCAATCTAGTCTCTGAATTTATTTAAGTTTTCAGTACAATGAGCGTAATAAAATGCTGAATAGCAGTCTGAACTTTGAATAATTTATAATTAAAAGTATTAGTAAAAATCTACAGTATGAATGTTCATAATACATGTTTTTATTAGCACGTTATATATAACTAAATTAGATTATTACGAGCAGAAGTAGCGATATGGCGACCCAAAAAAAAATGTGGTTAAAAAGTTTTACCAAATCAAAATAGATATTGAATGTTTCAATTTCAATTTCAAATGTACACGCTTATTAAATTAAAAAGACTTTTATTATCAGTTTCTGCGTCACTGCATAAACTTGTCCAAACCGAAAGTAAACGTCAAAGGTTAGTTAACTGTTTAGTTCCACATTAATAAGTAAACAAAAATATAGAGGTGCATTTGTTTTTTCGCTATACTTCTGTTGCAGTCAATGTGATTTATTTAATTGAGCTTTCTTGAGAACCTTTTTATAAAATTTAGTTTGTATTGCCTAAAATGGTTATTGCTGTTAGTATACTATGAATATATACATAAACATACGTACATACCAATAAATATTATAAGTCTTCCCCAGATGTTAAGGTAGCATTGTTTCGCTCCTTTAGTCAGACATTTTACACTTGTCAACTTTGGACAGGCTATACAAAAATCATTATTTATTAACAGCATTCGAGTTGCCTACAACAACATCTTTAGGAAACTCATGGGACTACAACGATACAGTAGCGCTTTTGGTATGTTTTTTGAGGCGCGAGTTAATTCTTTTGAAGCCATCCACAAAAACCGCATTGCTCAATTCATGTCCAGAATTTACCGGTGTAAGAATGCCATCATTAGAAGTCTCTTAGATAGGAATATTACCCTTGTATGTACAAGCACTGCTAAAAAACATGAGACTAATTTTTTAACTTTTTTTATATTTCATTTGTGTATATTATAATTATACACAGTATTATTTGGTCTGTATCCTTTTCTTTTTGTTTGTTTTATTTCTATTTGTATTTTTGTTCTCTATCTTGTAACGTAATTTAGCCATGAATCTTGTGTCCAAAATAAGGTACTTTTGGGTACACAAGGTACACAGTATAATATAATTACTTGTGTTCCGTTACATAAACTCTGTATAAAACCATGTGTGTCCTATGTATGTCAGAATAAACGAAACGAAACAGATACCTGCCATGGGAGAACGAATGGGCCGTGCTTCGCCACGAATGGGCCGGCTCAACCGGAGTACCACGGCCTCACTGAAAACCGGTGTGAAACAGTACTTGCGCTGTAATTCACCGAGCGAATGAGGCCTATATCGCAACCCCAGCACCTAGCTCCTCCCCATCCCCAAAGGCCGGGAACGCTCTTGTGACGCCTCTAGTGTAGCGAGTGTCCATGGGCGGAGGTAATAGTTTACCATCAGTTGAGACGTCTCCTCGTTTTCCCCCTTTTCCATTAAAAATAACTTTTTCATTAATAATAATAGTCTCACGCAACGCACACACGGCCGTCTAGTCCCAAAGTACGCAGAGCTTATGTTATCGGTAACCACTATATCGGTAACTGTTAATAAACATACTTATATATATTTATAAATACATACATTGTCATCATCAGCCTATAGCAGTCGACAAATACATATATATCCGTCTGCTTGTTTACTTACCTTACTCTATAAAAAAACTAAGTTTCTTCCTTTTCTTATCAGTATTTAAGAAATTAAATTGTTATTTGTATTTAGTTTCAATGTTAGGTGAAAAAGTTGCTTTCAGCTTTTCTGGTCCATAAAGAGTGAAAGAACGAAATATCAATCCTCTTTATCATCACTGAGAGCCTTAACATGGCACTATCATTATTAAAAGTCGGGTAAGTCGACTGCACGTACATAGTGGTTAAGCGGTCGCGACGCCGCCGTTTTTTACAGCGTCGAGAGTTTTGTGTTCAAACCCCACATGGGACAACACTTTGTACTAACCACAAATTGTTGTTCTGAGTCTAGGTGTTATTTCTTTCCGTTTTATATATGTTTGTTAAATCCCCTGCGACTTAGGATTGACTCCTCATATGTGTGTTTTCTTTTTGAAAAAAAAGTGAATATATTTAATCAAAAAACGACTCTCTTTTATTCTCTTAGAGAAACTAAAGACTGATCAGAATAATTCGGAAGACGTTCTTTAGTGAAATAACGATGAAAATAAAATTTCGCTTGCAATAATATTTATATAATTATTCTATTATTTATACTGGAACAGAACGGTGTTGCTAAATCTTGGTCGCTATGTATTGACATATATTATTCCAGTTTTAAACGGATAAACGATTAACTTAGACGGTGTTACTTAATGGATTAGTAAGGTCGGTGTTGTGCATACCGAGCTATTCCCATGGGAAGAGGCGTGATGTTATATCTGTGCGTACGAAGCCATTGGCAGACTTAGAGGGAGCAACAGGTGGTCAGAGAGAGGAGAGAATTTGTGCCGAAGATTTATAGCCGCTTAATGTTATTATACTGGAAAATTTGTTCCGTGCATTGTACTGCTAATACAACTAAAAGCCGCCATATTAGATTTTTTCTAATACCCAACTAGCTGCGCCACGCGGTGTTAGCCGCCTCTGTTTTTATACCTTTACAAATCAACAACGGATAACACCGCAAGGTGAAAATAGGGTAAAAAAGAGCCTCAGTTACTCCTTATATCGTCAGCTATCAGGCGGTGAAAGTTCCGTCAAATTCAGTACAGCCGTTGCAGAGGTGAAAATTGTTTTTTGATGTAAATATACGTGCTTTGCATTTAGTCAAAAGCTGTTAATTTGAAATTACAAACAGACACTTCAATTCTATTAGATTGCATAGATTGAGGAGCCATCCCCACAAAGTATAATGAAGTTTAACGTTACTTGTGCACCATATTCGGTAAAAAATAAGGATAGTGTGACAATTCATTACAATAAGAATATTCAGGCAAGTGAAATGATAAGTGTCAGGTAAACTTTAAATTATTTTAGACTAGCTGTTGCCCGCGGCTCGGCACTGCTCAGCCTATGTATTATTCTAATGTATAAGTTATATTACTGTGGAGTTTCATCCAAATCCGTAGAGTAGTTTTTACGTGAAAGAGTAAGAAATATCCAGCCATACTTACAAACTTTCGCGTTTAAAATATTAGTAGGATTGTTCATTATTGTTTTCCTGCACTAATAATAAAATAAAAATATTACAAATATTTCGGTCATCTGACACAAAACGCCATCTACCTTCATCATCTACAAACTAAGCAGAGCTTGTACAGTGACAGCTAGACTGACGGATAGAATACTTACGTACTTTTTGTTGTAAATACATACATATGACTGCCTCGGTGGCGTAGTGGTAGCGTAAGCGACTTCTGCACTTGAGGTCTACGGTTCGATTCCCGGGTCGGACCAAATGTTTGTATGATCTGCAAATATTTGTTTTGGAGTGTGGGTATGTTCTATATATACTATGTATGTGGTCAATGAATACCGTCTCCATGTATTTGTTAAAAATTGATAAAAAAACCTTCCCCCACCTGCCAGTCATCTTGCGCAAGTACAATACTAATTTATTTCATGAAAATACCACATTAACAGATAGCGCCATCTATTAACAACGTTCAAAACTATACGAACATCCAAACATTAAAATAAAATTAAATGAAAAATGTTGTGAAAAGGGAAAAAGGTGGAGTAGTGCGAAAATTAATATGCTTATACATAACTTTCACAAATATTAACAAAGTCACATAAATATTTACAAACATAGTCATATTTACTGGTACCCATAACACAAGTTAAATCTTAACATGGGTGCCAGAGTTTAGTTACACTTGTGCTCCGAATATTTGTTGTTTTATTTTTGTATGTACAACTTTAAGTTTTTGTTATCTGGTTTTAAATAAATTATCTTATCTTATCTATATGCCAGTGATCTAATTAAAATACATTAAAACGTTGAAATAAAACATTTAGATGCCAAAACTACGAGTTAATAACATGCTCTTATTTAGTCTACAACACTTATAATTAGCTTTACCTGTTACTAACCATGTAAACAAACCTCAAATGTTAATTTTAACTAACTTATTAGCACCAATTACCGTATCGAAATATTACTTGTAATATCCACACCAATTTTATGAATTCTAAATGATCTACTTTCCGTGTCCTTTCTGCTGCCCGATGTATGTCTGGAATCACTTTAATTACTTCCGCACACCGTATTATGAATCAAAAGCCGGGGAACCAGGTGCACCCTTGAAAGTAAATCCCTGGGACCCCACCTATGGCTTATAGATGGCCCCGTCCTGTGTAGAAACCCCAACACTCCTTTTCTATTTAGAAAAGAGGTATGGTATTAACGTATTAACGGGTTAATACCTCAGCGTGTGTTGTGGTCAAATGTACAATTAAGATAAAACTGAATCTAAATTCCATAGACTTGGTAATTCCCTAACCTGTACAATCGTCGGCGTGGATCAATTTCTTTTACGTTTTTTCTGCTGTTCTAAATTATATTGTTGTCATGATTTACATAACTAACTGGTTTTTAATCAAGGCCGCTTATGTCTTATACCAGTTAACACCTAGTCATTATAATTATAACCAAGAATCATGACCTTGCTTGGCGGTCATAGTTAAATATATTTATATTTTGTTTTTTATATTTTTTATGTACTTCGAATTTTAGCTCGGTTGATTTCCATTAAGATTTTTTATAGAAGACAGATCTCATATTAGAAATACATCCTGTGTCGCAGGGGAATTTACAGACGTAAATGAAACGGATAATAGAAAAACTCAGACTCAGAAAAATATTTTTTGGATCACACAAAGTGTTGTTCCATGACTTACATTTGTGATTTAAAACCACAGTACTTGGCGCAGAAGAAAGCGGCCTAGCGACTGACTAATGACCGACCGATTAAACTACGACCGACGAAAAAAGGCGGTCATAGGCCAGTTGCACTCGGTGGTTAGGACAATCATCGAGGGTAAGCAACGATGACGCGGTCAGTACCTGCATGGGTGCTCGCAGGTGGCATGTTACCATTACCGTCTCCGTGATTCGGAGGTCACGTTAATCAGTCGGTCCCGGTTGTTATCATACGATAACAGTCGTGAAGCTTAGTTGGAGCCCTTCGGGCGGCTTAAAAACATCCAACGGCAAGATTTACGTTGCCACAACGTATTCTTGCCAGTCCCCAACCCGCACTTAGCCCGTGGGGATGTATGGCCGTAACCTCCTCCTGAGAGGAGACCCGAGCCCAGCAGTGGGTTTATTTATTATTTTGGGTTGTTGATTGATTTTGATTGACCGACTAAACCACCAGGCAAAACAAGCAGTCGAGCGATTACGAATTGATTTGTGAGTGTCATATTTACAGCCATTATATTATATTTACCTGAAAAAGAATGGAAGTTCGTTTTTTTACAAGTTTTTGTTAAGTTTCACCTGTCCCGATGTTTATCTGTAATCAAGTATTGCAAGTTCAATTTGAACCACTTCCCAATATCCGACTGAGCTGAAATTTGAAATATGCCTTAAGTTCTGATGACAATGCAATTAATATTATTGGTATTATTAGCAAGCAAAATGGTCGCCATAACAAAATGGCGTCGTACATATATCCACAAACCGTTTTACATTTAATAAAAGGTGCATGAGCTCCTACGAGAGAACGAAATGGTAGAAACTACATTTTCATAGTGTACTAGCATAGTTGGGTGTATGTATATTTATATATGTGTATATATGTGAGTGTATTTAATACATATGTATTCTGTATGTGTTTATCTATGTTTAAGTATTTCTTTTATTGTTTTATATACTGTTTGCAGTTAGTTTCCTACGGAAACCTCTCAGCACCACCTACCTTACAAGATTTCTACACCACCCGATGGTTGACTGGAAGAGAATGCCTTGGGTATTAAGTCCGCCAATGTACAAAAGTGCATAAAGTTTTAAATAAATAAATATATTTTTTGAACAACCTACCCGATATGGGTAACAAATGAAAGAGCTTAAAGATTGTGTTTTTATTAACAAGTAACAAAAGCTAGTTTTTTAAAAAGTTTTTAAAGTTAGAATTAGGAAGAAATAATCACCCGAGTAAAGCAGCGGGCGTTATCTGGCATTATACAAGATTTTTGCCCGAGTACATAAGTGACGCTTTCGAACTATAAGTTTGAACCTATATTGAACGTGTAAAGTTCAGGACAAAACTTTCGTAAACTTTGCGAAGTTAAGATTTCTAACATTTGAACATCAAAGAACTGTTGGAGTTAGCCTTGCTGCTCTACTGTACCTTTAACTTTTGGGTTCTGTAGCTCAAACGTAAAGAATACCTTATAACATAACCTAATTGTCAGTCCTTTTCTTCAGTCTACTGCCGCCCAATGCAGCACGAAAGCCTCCCCAAAGGACGCCTACCGTTAATGAAATAATTATTAAAAGCAGTCCTCATCCATCCGGTGCCAACCATTATGGATATAATTATAAAAAAAAACAACATCAAATTATGGATCGGCCCCCGAAGATGTTAAAAATATCGTGTTTATTAATTATCACAGTGAAAAGATCCGAAGTATCTACTAAAAAAATTGTACGGAACCCTCTGGGCCCGAGATTCTTTGAAATACTTATTTCTGTGACAACCTTTATTGTGTCAATTGGTACAGTTTTTATCTATCGGAAGAAGAAAATCGTGTTTCTCTATGTTACACACATTTATTTGACATATAGATCGTTTAATGCTGAATCTATAGTGTGTATTTATTTACTTATATTTTGAATAACGGCTTGCATAAAGGACCACCAATAATCCTTAGATCTCAATTCAGATATTTTGTCTTGAAGGTCTCATGAAGCTCAAAACACCAAACGCGAACGCGCGTCTTTCAAATGAGAACCTTCAAATATTTTGTACTCTAAACATCGCCGCGGCCGAAATCTGTTTTCATTACAGTTACATCATTTTAAAGATTGCCACCATTTCTGGATAATAATGAATTCTATTTTGACGTACTTAGTTGGTTCTTCTCAGGAACAGAAAGAAGGCTCGCTTTCTGTAATGACTATTAGTCGTTCAATGTTCAATAGATTGCCTCGGTGCCGCAGTGTTAGCGTACGCGACTGCTTCCCATGAGGTCTCGGGTTCGAATTCTGGGTCGGTCCAAATGTTTGTATGATCTGCAAATATTTGTTTCGGAGTTTGGGTGTTTTCTATGTATAATATGTATGTATTTACAAAAAAAAGAAAGTATTTATGTATTCATATCAGTTGTCTAGTACCTTGTATATATACATACCATAGACTATTAACCTGGTTGGAGTTGCGTAATCGTTTCAGAAATGGAAGAGTTATGAGGTTTCAAGGTAGTAGAGCCACGCTGATTTCAGCCCGAACGGGCCGCCGGCTTGAATGGGTCAGAAGGTACTACTCTCGCACAGAAACGTAAAATTTGAGTCGAGTGTTGCAGGATTACCCTAGATCCCATCATCATATACGGAGGTAAAGGGATTTTGAAATAACCTACTGACTATTAATTATATTATTGACATGGTCGTTTTTATCTATAGAACAGAGTGTGCGGTACATATGGGCGCTACAGTGTTAGGGGCGCCGGACACCGCATTTTTAATGAATCTGTGCGCTAACTGGAGGGTACTATACTTACTTAAGGGCGCTAGAGTAATGATTGCACACGGGTGCTTGACGGGCTAGACAAGCTTCTGATTATTAGTAAGAGCCATTCAGCCTTCCATCATCAGCTCAGCATAATGATAGCTAGATGGCTAGAAAAAACGCTAAAAACACGTCGTCGGGGCTGTAATGAGTAAATAGCGAAAGGAATCTATTCGTTAATATTGCCTTGCATCAGAACATGTAACGACATCTGTTGGATTGAAGTCATATGAAGTCTGTTGTTAGTACGCTGTAAGCTTTTACCGTACAGGTTCCAAAAAAAACCACCACAGGGCAGCACTAGTAGCTGTCAAATTATTTAATTTTTACTTTGTTTAATTTTCATTTAATAATGTTAAGTTCTTTATAATAGCACATAAAATTAATTAGAGATGATATTCATCAACCGAAATTAATATTCCTTAGCCTTTTTACGGTGTGACAATATTTATTTGAAACTTATTAGATTGTAACAGCTGGACAGTTTTTCTTTCGAATTTTGTACTTTCTGTCTGACACAACTACAGTGGCTAGTCGGGCTGATGTAGGGTTTGTTTTAATTTTTCCTTCTCTATGTGATGCTTCTCTATGTCATACGCAGTTTGGCTTATATAGCATATCGATATTAGTCATAGGCATAGGGTCAATAAGTGTGAATTAGCCCATCCGTCATTCGTTGTTCAATGATTTGTGTAGTGAAAAAGATTAGGTAAAAGTAAAAGATTAGGTAAAGTTTTCATGCATCGCTATGTTTATTTAAACATCAACACGTTTTATTACATCTTTACATCAAACAGGATACCAAACTATTGTAGGTAGTCTGTGCACGTCATCTTCTCCAGGAGGTAACACCGAACTAGGGTAAGTTCTCTGTAAAGACAACACGAACATGTTAATCATAAATATCTAGTAGTAGTGCTGCAGCCGTGGAGATCAAACCCACAACAGCACAGTAGTATGTGTGGAGAACGTTTATGTCATTATGTGCATACAGCAGGGTATGCATATTTTTTTATGCGAGCAAGTGAGCAGAGGTATCATCTGATGGTAAGCGATTACCGCCGTCCATGGGGGTGTCCATGACGGCGGTAATCGCAATACCAGAGGCGTCACTAGAGCATTGCCGGCCTTTGGTGATGGTGAAGGGTTGAGGATAGGGGTTGGGGGAGGGATTGGGGTATGGGCATCCATTATCCTCACTCATCGGGGTAACACAGTGCAAGTGCTGTTTCACACCGGTTTTCTGTAAGGCCGTGGTTTCATCACTCCAGTTAAGCCGGCCCATTCGTGCCGAAGCGTGGCATTCCCATGAAAATAAAATGCATATTCTTGCTGCTTATATTACTTTATTTAAACTGTGTCACTAATGGTGTATATATGTAT